>CM023627.1:11287050-11489550 GCA_013358685.1 Antennarius maculatus
TGAACCTGCTGCACACAGGTCATAAATAACAGATTGGTAACAGTCTGCTGAAACAACAGCTGTCTGCATTATGTCAAGTAGCCTGTGTGTGTAACTTGTAGCCAACGCCACATTTAAGCGGGTAAGTTTATCCGAGTAGATAATAGTAAATACAGTGCAATGTTGTACTATCACGGTTAAAGGAGATCAGTAACAGATGAACCAAACACTGCATGGATAGATGATCACATGGTCCTCACCTGTTTTTCTATCGCTGGAGGAAGAGGAAGAGAAGGGTCGCCTGGCAGGAATGAGGAAAAGCAGGAAGCCCAGAAAGACAGACACCGTAGCATCGGTCCGGTAGCCTTTCCTGGAACGGAAAACAACCAGAGAAATATCACACAAATGAATAGGAAGAGGAAACCTTCAGCATCCAGTCTGTGTATGCTCTCCATGTGATCTTTGTGTGTTTATGCATTTCACTCACACCTGTCAAAACCGCTGGTGACTTGTGTGGCATGATGGGTACTCACTTCTCAAAAAGAGATGTCCAACCGGGCACAAAGCCAGGGTCTCTGGTGAACCACAGCAGAGTCATCAGGATGAAGAAGATCCCAGTCACCACCTCTGGATAGCTGACACACACACACACACACACGCACGCACGCACGCACGCACGCACACACACACACACAAATATGAACCACACAAGAATGTATGCAAGCACATTGGTAAACATTACTGCCATGATGTCATGTCTGGGTGTGGGTAACACACACAAACACATACACACACACACACACACACACACACACACACACACACACACACACACACACAAGCTAAGTATTTGGTTGTTTTTGACACTCAAGGCGAATGATCGTGTGGAAATTAAAATTTTGAAGTTTATTGCATGAAAAAACATTTTAGGTGTCTGATTTTATCGAGTTTGTTATGTTTACAGTCACATATAAGAAATTAGGAACATGGTTCAGATGCAGTTTCTCTTACTTCCACGTTCAAATAGTCTAAAAACATTCCAGTTCCCAACAGACAGCAGAACACACACAGAAACCCACCTAATAGGTCCCAGTTTTACATACTCCTCATGGATCCTGCTCTCTGATAGCATCTCTCTCCTCGTTTTGCGTTTCTTACTCAATGAGCATGTTTCCCTGAAACTGAAAACACACAGCATTAACCGCACTGTGACTCAATGTTCTCACAGGGTAGCATGGCTCAACAGTGTGCAGGAAGAAGGATTACCCTGAGCCTTTAATGATAAAATGCTTTACATCTGAAACACACACTAACATGTCATGACCTATAAAATTCACACACAAATCCACAAACTCACTTGCAGCCCAGGAAGAGGAAATGCAGCCAGAGCCAGGTGAGGACCAGCATGATGAGGGCAATGGGGAAGCTGAAGATGAACCACGTTCCAAAGTTGATCACCTTTGCATCTGGATAACGTCTGGAGTGAAAAAGACAAACAAAAGCTTATACAGGTATACTGTGACCTCGACCAAAAACTGAACTAAGGGACAGACAAATAAAAATAAAACTGTGACACATGACTCAGAAGAAACCACTAAGGTTTGGAGTGGATCAAAACAAAAAGTGACAATCAACTTTTTGTTTTCTAATTCTGTTAATAACATGTGAACGACTTGTGGAGAAAAATACAAAGTACAAACATCTTATTTGAAGCATCCATTAACCCAGGAAAATAACTTCCTAAGTGGGGAATCAGATCTAATGACTATTATCATTTTATTAAATTGATTAGCATTTTAATATCTTGTATATTCAATACGGTTTTAAAAAGGCTAAAACATGTGACCGCTGACAACTGTACTGATAAAAAGGGGCCTTAATCAGTTTGTTCCTGATCAATCTCTTAATCCTGATCCTTCCTTGCTCTCATGTGTTTCTGTGCAGCAGCACGGCTGAACATTCACACTAGTAAGAGGTTGTTCAGTGTTAGCATTACAGTCAAACGTGTAGAAATAACTGCAGTATGACCTGGGTTATAAAGTAACAGACCAGATGTAATGAAAACATTGTATACTAACCAAACACTCACATTTGGATTTTAAATAAGTAATATGTGTAAAAAAAAATGCTTTTTTGATAAATCACACAAAATAATGACTTCACTGGCAATAACATACTAAAAGAAATATTTAGTCTGCTAAAATTTGAGAAAGCATTTCAAAAGTACATTAAAATCTTTTTCACAATACTCTTATGAGGGTTAATCAGAATAGGAGCAGCAGAAGACATGTATGGTGGCTCCATCCCATTGTTGTGTATTTGCCACATATGGTTTGTGTATTTCCTTAAACCCTTCAATTATGAGACTCACGGTGATGATATGTGATATGATATGAAATGTAGAAAGAAAGAAAATCATTGCTCAACTCAGTCCCAAATGGCTGTCTATACGCTGTATCAGTGGTCTTGGATGTTCAGAGCACTTTAACCTCGAACGGAGCAAGAAGCTCCACATTTGATAACGCGTGTTTGTTCAGATGTGCTTCACTGACCTGTCCTGAATGGACACTAAGTAGGGTAAAGGTAACATTCAAAGAGGATGATGGTGTGTATACTGGAGAAATAATCCCTTTGTCATTTCAATAATTCGTAGAGAATAACACTTCATTTCATTTGAAACACAAGGGGTGAACAAACTGTCTATACAATACCCAGAAAGTAAAAGTCAAGACTTTACATGTAAAGACAGGTCACAACTACGGCACATAACCAATATCAGCAAGACAATGACTCTTTATCCTCAATTTTTTTTTGTAATCATGGTGTATACTGTAAATATAATCAACAAAGATCACTGTTAGTCAAAAAATTAACAGTCAAAAAGTCAAAAATTAATATTAGTACTATTACAACTCTGATGAAACTAAGTCTAATAATCATTGTACTTTAATCTCCAGTTTGTTCTCCACCGATGATTTGAAAGAGCTCTAGCATTTTAAATAGTTATTGCTCAATTTGGGAAGCAATAGTCACTACTGACTTTTGTGTTTGTCATTTTGGGTTTGGTGGGTAGCTTGTGGATTCAAATGAGAATTTTCACAGAAATCAGCTCCATGTTGCTGTTACACTGATAAAAACAGCAAAACCAATTACTAGCGATAAATTGACAAGAATTTTCTTTTTGCATGTGTTCCTTCTCACAATAAAAGTTGTAGTTTTCTCCATCAGAAACTCAAACATATTAAATGTAAAAGACAAAGCACATACTTTAGTTCAAATATTAGCTGCACATTATATCAGTTTTAGTGGTTCTACTGAGAATTTATCATTTGCATCTGGCTCATTACCAAAATCTTCGATTGAAAAAAATTCATATAAATTTCCTTCTTGTCAAAAATGTGTTGTTCTTCTTATCACAGTTGAATGTTTGAGCTTCACTGTGTAGAACACAGTATATATATGCAGTCTGATCATTGAAGGCTGTTTGCACACTTGTTGGCAGAAGTGCAAATGTTCCAAGTGTTCACTGAAAATCGGATTTTAAGAGGTGGGCCAACAGGCCTCGTGTATGACATCACAAATAGTTTGGAAGCCGATCCTTGTCCAATATTAAGCGCACACAACCGTGATTTAGACACTTGAAGCCTCTGGTTAACTCTGAGAATGGAGTTTACGGTGACTATGGAGATTTCTACTGTCCAGTAACTTCTTCTTCTCTTTTCCTAACTAGTCTTGTAAAAAGGAAAATATTTTGCATTGTATGTATTTGAATATTTGAAGAGTAAGTAGGTACCACTTCAAAGATTTTAATATGGTACTTAATCATTCTCTGCGATGTCAACGCCACAGTTACCACAATAAAGATGCGGAGAGGGTCTTTAAAAATTGGTGACAATCATAAAACTAATATATTTTATATTCTCAAAGAAATATACAGAAATACATAACAT
Source organism: Antennarius maculatus (assembly GCA_013358685.1). Taxonomy (NCBI): domain Eukaryota; kingdom Metazoa; phylum Chordata; class Actinopteri; order Lophiiformes; family Antennariidae; genus Antennarius; species Antennarius maculatus. Next base: position 11,290,980 of record CM023627.1, read on the forward strand.
TTATATAACTTAGAGCAACAACTTTTATAATATCTGTTGTCCCCAAAATACTAAATCTATATTGCATCGGAAACAGCTCTCTGGAGAATGGCTGACTGAAACAAACACACACACACACACACACACACACATGCTGTACACTTACATTTGAGTAAAATATTCAAAAGTGAAGGTACGTTATAATATTGGGGGATTCCTGTTCACTGCAATCTAGCAAGAATTTGTCAGCTGGTTCATTGATTCTTTATTCTGGTAGCATCACTTTATGATTGCAACTGCACACAAAACCAGGCATAAGACCTGACCTTTGTCCAGCAGGCTGTGACATGAAGGAGGCCATTCTGCCAGGCTTAGTGTTGTGGCTGGAGAAAATCGGCTCTGTCAGGTCTGCAGAGGCTGATTAGTTTGATCTCAGACCCCGCCTGTCCCCAAACACTGAGCTAACAAGAACCGCAAGAACCACATCTGAAAGCTGCTCCAGTGAATGCAAAGAATATCCAATCATTGCACAAATGCACGCTCACAAGGACCTACGTGTTAAACTGTTCAGCAAAAATGAGGTTGGTGGACGTGCCAGTGATGGTGATGAGACCACCGATTGTGGCAGCATAAGTGATGCTGAGAGACAGGCATTTACAGATCATGTGATCCCTCTTGGTGGGATACTGGGAGTCTCTCCTGGTTTTCACTCGCTTCACGTTTGGGATTTCGATCACAGCCTAGAGAAAAATATGAGGGTATCATAAATGGAAAATGAAACTGATATTAACTGCAAGTAATTGGTTAAGACAGTGGAGAGTTTAATTTCCAGTGACCACATCCACATTTTTTTTTTTTTACACTAATAATAAGATGTGTTCTTAACCTGAGGCAGATGCCCGTTGGTGTGTCCAGTTAATTCCTGGTTAGAGACTGGCTTTAGACCGAGGCCATTAACCTCCCCAGTCTGGTCCTGCAAACAAATTAAAATACTAACACTAAAGATTTGTTCTGCTCTGCTGTAAATTATTTCAGAAAAAGCCTCACCTCATTTATTGAAGACACCTCCTGTTTAGTGTCTATAATACTGGTGGGAGAAAAACTAGGATTACTATTAATACAGACAAGTAAAATGAACTAGTACTAAAAATTTATTTGTCAATTTAATACTTTGTTTGTGCTCTACTGCTATTCTAGTTTAGGGTTTTAATGCAGGACCTTTACCTGCAATAGAGTGCACGTATTTGTACAGAAGTTAGGAATCTGAGTATTTCTTCTATGTCTGCTCCTCATACAAAACAAGCATACCTGTTGTTGTGATAGAACATCTCTAACTGGTTTTTGTCCATGTTCTCTGCTTTGTCTGAAACAGCTGCAGACAACAACAACAGTCATCATTCAGGGCCTCTTATCAGGAGAGCCGCTGAACGCATGAACCAAAACCTCTCACAGTAATGGTTGGTTTTACTTGTCTTGCATTGAAGCCTGATAATTTGTGACGTCTACATGAAGTGACAAGAGTAGGTGTACCTTCAGAAGTGTCTTCAGGAGTATCAGCCGTCTCTGAGTCGTTGTTACTATCTGCCAGGCCGGTGCAGATCAGCTGCTGCAGGACGGCCTCCGCTATCGGCATCACCATGGCTGTGGTGGACGTGTTGCTGAGCCACATGGACAGAAACACTGTGCAGCACATGAAGCCCAGCACCAACCTAAGTCAGACAGAGGGAGACTACATCAATCTCAGTTTTGAATTGTTTGTCTGTGTGTGTGTATGTGTATGTGTGTGTGTGTGTGTGTGTGTGTGTGTGTGTGTGTGTGTGTGTGTGTGTGTGTGTGTGTGTGTGTGTGTGTGTGTGTGCGCATGTTACTCACATGCCGGGCTTGGCCCCTGCAATCATGACCATGCGCAGAGCGATGCGTTTGTGCAGGTTCCACTTCTCTATGGAGGCTGCTAAGCAAATGACTCCCATCAGCAGCAGAGTGGTGTCCTTACAATACTCTGCAGCCACCTAAACACAGACACACACACACACCTCAAAATAAAAGTTACTGTAATTTCCAAATATCACTGTTCTTCTCTGAGTTGGTAAAGTGTATTAAAAATGTTAAAAGACCAGGTTTAATTGTTAGAACGTGTTTTATAGTCGTTATTATTATCATTAGAAAGATCGCAATGCTTTTATTTTGAAGGGCCAAAAGACTAGCTCCAACAGGAAACAACAACCAGGAAGTAGGAAGTAGAGGAACAATGTGAATGGAGTAAGAAAAGTTGAGCAAAATGAGTCAAGCATGAGTCTTTTGGTTTACTCCCCTCCAATCACTTCCCTATTCCCCCACTTTTGTTTGATCACAATTTAAAGCTTGCTATTTTGTTCATTTTAATCCGCTCTACTTCACACAACAGATTTGCAGTGGGCAGCGCTGTTGCCGCATAGCAAGGCGGTTCCCGGTTCAAGTCCTGCTGTGCCAACAAGCAAGAAGCGAGTATTGAAGATGAATGGATGCAGATAATGCTGTACACAGAAAAATACTGTAGTGCATGACAGTAATTAAAAAGCTTTCCTCCACAGATATCACATTCTGGTGGAGTCTTCATACACTGTCCAGCTCGACAGGTGAGGAACAAGCATGGAAGACAGGAAATCAAAAGGCCTGGAAATCCCAACAGCTGAGAGTTCTGATCGGCAAGACTCCAAAATGTACTGCAAACTCACAAAGTTCCCCACCTCGACTTTGAATGCGACAATTAAAATAATTATGGGAACCATTAGCCACAATTACACTGTAGCTTTTTTAAAAAAATTTTATTACATAGCAGTAAGAGCAGTGTGGGAAATATACAGTTAAAGATGGCATAATAAAACACAGTTCCTGAACGTTCATTCCATTATCAGTTTAGCCAAAACACATTCTTTTTTTAGGTTAATACAGTTACAGTGCGCCCTCAGGCATTCAAGCATCAACGCTCGCGACTTTACCTCATTGCGGATTTTTGGTATCACGTGATACCGTACGCGCATCTGGAAGTTCGCTATGTTCCGTGAGCCTCGGGTTTATGTGCGACACAGAAGTGCTTTAAACAGTCAATAAGAGTGTGGGAAAAGGTAATACAGACAGAAGGTGGTTTAATATCAGTATGGGGAGGGTCATAAACGTTTAAATTACCGTAAATAATAACATAAATAGTTTGTCGCTTTATCGCGGAATTCGTTAATCGCATGTGGTTCCTGGAATGCATTAACCGCGAGGAACGAGGGCGTACTGTATGCTGTTTGGTTCGATGTGTCTCGGAGCATAGAACATGGTATTATGTGATAGTGTGAAACAGAATCAGATAAATGGCATTTTTTATCAAAGGGATCACGACTGTTTTAATAGAGTCGCTGATATCCTAAAGCTAAAATTAAATGAGACCTTATTGATGCACCAATTAGAGTTTACAGTGAGAAGAACATCGACTGAGTGACAGTAAATAAGCCAAGAAGTTCAGTGTAATAAACACAACAAAGCACCATGAAGACATTCTAACAAGCACTAACAAGCAGACTCATTAAGGAGAGGGGGCGTAAGGGGACACTAAGAACACAATAATTGACAGAAAACATTGCATAAAGCTTCACTGGCACATTTCATTAACAACATCACAAGAGGCTTAAAGTAATGTTAACAGGCAGCTTTATCAATGTGTGTCAAGGCGATTTGCTCATGAGCCATACTGCTCACCTTTTATGTAATGCATGCTAATAGCAAATGTGAGGAAGCAAGGGTGAGTGTAATGAAAGGAGCTTGTGTTATTACTCTAAAAAAGAAATGAAGCCATCATCTGTCACATGTTGGAGTGTAAACAGAGATGAAACAAGGCTTCACAGAGGGATGATGATGGGGAGCACCAGGTTAATGGGGCGTCTTGCAGCTCCATACATAGCTGATGATACCTCTTCATTGCTTAGTGATGGCTCCTCTGGGTTACGCTGACACACACACACACACACATACATGTATATATACACACAGTGTATATATCTCCAACAAATCTATTTAACACTGTATGATTAAAGTATAGATAAATTTTCAAGTGGATTAAAATTCTTGAAACATACTCAGAGGTCAGTAAACAGACGGACCTTTCACCTATTTCCTTCCTGATCTGGACTTATTGTACATCTGCATGTAAAGCAATCTGAGCATCTGACTCTTACTGGAAGTTCAGAAGCATGACATCAAAACTTCCCTTTGTTACCAAGCCTACATTATTTCTGTGTTGAATAAAGTCAACTGGATTTGTAGGGAAAAGCTCATTAAGAGTCTTCAGTTTTGAACGACTGGTAGGGGCCTAGTGGGAGGGGTCCAAAGAGGGGTTGAAATCCAGCTCTATATGGGCTGTGGCTCTCACGCCAGGGAGGTTAGAGACACCTGGCAGGCGTTCAAATGATGGTTTTAGTCGTTTTCTCCTCACAGTCACTCGCCCTCCTTGGCAAAGATGTGTGCATTGCTCTTCTCAAATGAATGGCCCTCGTCCTTTCCTTGCTCAGTCCTGGCCTGAGGCGTTTCATCATGTTTTGGTGGGCTTAAAGTGTTCAGGGATCTTGTGTTCATTAAATACCCATAACAGTTCCTCATGTCTACCTTCCCTCTCTTAGGGGTCCCTTTTGGGTCCTCCGGTGGCTTTAACAAGGGCCACGTTGGGGTATTCAGTGTGTGTTCTGTATGTATTTCTTATATTACTCCTTCCCCACTGCAGTTAAAGGTACATTCTGGACCCGATGGTAGGCTTGGTACGGTCCTATTGACTCCTAGTTCTCCTGAGTGTGGGTATCCTGTACCGTTTTACACTGAGAATCTCATTCCAACCATCCTAAAGCACCGAGCTGTTGTCTCTGACACACTCTCTAGTCAACTGGATGATGCTCTGTCATTGCTTCAACTTCCTGGATCTTGGATCTACTAGTACTTGGGGGCCCACATTGACAACAAACTAGACGGATGTTCTCTGCAAAAAGGGGCAAAGCCATCTCTTTATCCTGAGGAGGCTGACGTCCTTTAACATCTGGAACACCATGCTGAGGATGTTCTACCAGTCTGTTATGGCCAGTGTTTTCGTCTACCCTGTGGTGTGGTGAGTCAGTGGTCTGAGGGTGGAAGATGCCAACAGACTGACCCACAGGGTTGCTGACGTTATTGGGGCAAAGTTGGACTCTCCTATGGTGATGTTGGGGAGGAGGACATTAATGATCATCTTAGACAATTAGTTCCACCCGCTATAAAGCACATTGATTGGATACAGGAGTTCATTCATTCGCAGGATGATCCTTCCTACATGCACTACTGAGTACCGTAGGAAATCTTTTCTATCTTTGGCCATCAAACAGAGACAATCGACACTGACAGTCAGATGGTGAGGAGGAGGAGAAATAGAAGCGGACACTGAATACTGTACATACTTTTTGATTCTCTTATTTCTTCTTCTTTTCCTTTCGGCTTTTCCCTTCAGGGGTCGCCACAGCGAATCAATTGCCTCCATCTAACCCTGTCCTTTGCATCCTTTCCTCTCACACCAACTACCTTCATGTCCTCTTTCACTACATCCATAAACCTCCTCTTTGGTCTTCCTCTAGGCCTCCTGCCTGGCAGTTCAAAACTCAGCATCCTTCTACCAATATATTCACTATCTCTCCTCTGGACATGTCCAAACCATCTCAGTCTGGCCTCTCTGACTTTATCTCCAAAACCTCTAACATGTGCTGTCCCTCTGATGTACTCATTCCTGATCCTATCCTTCCTGGTCACTCCCAAAGAGAACCTCAGCATCTTCATCTCTGCTTCCTCCAGCTCTGCCTCCTGTCTTTTCCTCAGTGACACTGTCTCTAGACCAAACAACATCGCTGGTCTCACCACAGTTTTGTACACCTTTCCTTTCATTTTAGCTGAAACTCTTCTATCACACATCACACCTGACACTTTTCTCCACACATTCCATCCTGCCTGTACACGTTTCTTCACCTCTTTTCCACACTCTCCATTGCTCTGGACTGGTGACCCTAAGTACTTAAAATCCTCCACCTTCTTGATCTCTTCTCCCTGTAACCTCACTCTTCCACTTTGGTCCCTCTCATTCACACACATGTACTCTGTCTTACTGCGGCTAACCTTCATCCCTCTCCTTTCCAGGACAAACCTCCACCTCTCTAGCTTCTCCTCCACCTCTTCCCTACTCTCACTGCAGATCACAATGTCATCTGCAAACATCATAGTCCATGGGGATTCCTGTCTAACCTCGTCTGTCAGCCTGTCCATCACCATAGCAAACAAGAAGGGGCTCAGAGCTGATCCCTGATGCAGTCCCACCTCCACCTTGAACTCCTCTGTCACACCTACAGCACACCTCACCACTGTCTTACAGTCCTCATACATGTCCTGCACCGCTCTAACATACTTCTCTGCCTCTCCAGACTTCCTCATACAATACCACAGTTCCTCTCTGGGCACCCTGTCATAAGCTTTCTCCAGATCTACAAAAACACAATGCAGCTCCGCCTGGCCTTCTCTGTACTTCTCTATCAACATCCTCAAAGCAAATACTGCATCTGTAGTACTCTTTTTTGGCATGAAACCATACTGCTGCTCACAAATGCTCACTTCTGCCCTTAGTCTAGCTTCCACTACTCTTTCCCATAACTTCATTGTATGGCTCATCAGCTTTATTCCTCTGTAGTTGCCATAACTCTGCACATCTCCCTTGTTCTTAAAAATGGGCACCAGCACACTTCTCCTCCACCCCTCAGGCATCTTCTCACTATCTAAGATCCTGTTGAACAACCCAGTCAGAAACTCTACTGCCACCTCTCCTAGACACTTCCAAACCTCTACAGGTATATCATCAGGACCGACTGCCTTTCCACTCTTCATCCTCTTCAGTGCTCTCCTCATTTCATCCTGGCTAATCTTTGCTACATCCTGGTCCACAACAGTCACCTCTTCTAGTCTTTGTTCTCTCTCATTTTCCACGTTCATCAACTCTTCAAAGTACTCTTTCCATCTTCCCATCACACTGCTGGCACCTGTCAATAGACTTCCATCCCTATCCTTAATCACCCTAACCTGCTGCACGTCCTTCCCATCTCTGTCTCTCTGTCTTGCCAACCTGTATAGTTCAGTCTCTCCCTCCTTACTGTCCAACCGAGCATACAAGTCATCATAAGCTTCTTGTTTGGCCTTTGCTACCTCTACCTTCACCTTACGCTGCATCTCCCTGTACTCCTGTCTACTCTCCTCAGTCCTCTCAGTGTCCCACTTCTTCTTAGCTAACCTCTTTCTTTGTATACACTCCTGTACCTCCTCATTCCACCACCAAGTCTCCTTATCTACTTTCCTTCCAGATGACACACCAAATACTCTCCTACCTGTCTCCCTGATCACATTAGCTGTAGTTGTCCAGTCATCTGGAAGCACCTCCTGACCACCCAGAGCCTGTCTTAACTCCTTCCTAAAGGTCATGCAATACCCTTCTTTTTTTATCTTCCACCATTTCATCCTCTGCTCTGCCTTTGCCCTCTTCATCTTCCTCACCACCAGAGTCATCCTACACACCACCATCCTATGCTGTTTGGCTACACTCTCGCCTACCACTACTTTACAGTCACTGATCTCGTTCAGGTTACATCGTCTACACAAGATGTAGTCTACCTGTGTGCTCCTACCACCACTCTTATAGGTCACCCTATGTTCCTGCCTCTTCTGGAAGAAAGTATTCACTACAGCCATTTCCATCCTTTTTGCAAAGTCAACTACCATCTGTCCTTCTGCGTTCCTCTCCTGGATACCAAACCTGCCCATCACTTCCTCATCACCTCTGTTACCTGCACCAACATGTCCATTGAAGTCTGTGCCAATGACAACTCTCTCACTTCTAGGTATGCTCTGCATCACTTCATCAAAGTCCAACCAGAATTTCTCCTTCTCCTCCAGCTCACATCCTACCTGTGGAGCATACCCACTAACAACATTGAACATCACACCTTCTATTTCTAGCTTCAGACTCATCACTCTATCTGACACTCTTTTTACCTCCAGGACATTCCTAACAAACTCCTCCTTCAAGATAACTCCTACTCCATTTCTCTTCCCATCTACACCATGATAGAACAACTTGAACCCTGCTCCTAAACTTCTAGCCTTGCTACCTTTCCACCTGGTCTCCTGGACACACAGTATGTCTACCTTCCTCCTCTGCATCATGTCGACCAGCTCTCTACCTTTTCCTGTCATAGTTCCAACATTCAATGTCCCTACTCTTAGTCCTATACTCTTGGCGCTCCTCTTCTCTTTCTTCGTGCGAACGCACTTTCCTCCTCTCCTTCTTCGACCAACAGTAATCCAATTTCCACCGGCGCCGATGGCGGTCGTTGTTAACCCGGGCCTCGACCGATCCGGTATGGAAGTCATAGGTTTGATTCGCATCTTTGATTTGGCAAAAGTTTTACGCCGGATGCCCTTCCTGACGCAACCCTCTGTATTTATCCGGGCTTGGGACCGGCACAATAAGACACTGGCTTGTGCCCTCTTGCGGCTACATTTTGATTCTCTTATTTATTCTCTTTAATTTGCCTGAAGAGCATGTTTTTGAAGGCGGGAGGAACCCGGAGAAAACCCACGCAGACATGGGGAAAACATGCAAAACTCCACACAGAGCGGAACTCGAACCTGGAACCACCTTGCTGTGCGGCGACAACCATACCCACTGCTCCACCGTGCCGCCCTGTTTATCCTCTTATTGATTCCAACATCTCTTTTTTTAATTCTAAAAAATTTCTCTTATTCTGACATTTTCTCTTGTATTTTATGGAGCAGTGCAACTGTAAGAAGCAAATTCCCCCTCTGGTATCAATAATGTACTCCGATTGTGATTATAATGATCTGAACTGCAACTGGATCCACTGGATTGTGCCCTAAAAATTCCAAAGATGTTCTTAAAAAGTAAGATGACTTCCCAGAATGAGGAAATTAGCATAGAAGAGAGGAAGATGCTGCTGGCTGATTAGCTGCATTTGTTATTTAAAGTGGAAGGAATGAAAATAAACTCTTCACTTGTCTGAACAGTTCCATTATACTGTAGATAGCATCTATTAGGTCTGATTATTTGCTTGATTTAATTTACTATTGATTCTTAATCGAAGTTTGACAAATAGTGTCAGGCTCTGAGCAATGTTTGCAGTACTCCTAACAGACAGTGGTTAACACACAAAGACTCACCTCGCTGGACTTCAGTACCCCAAAGAGTGGATAGAGGAATGCTGGCACCAGAGCAGCAGCGCCCAGGGGAACGGCCTCGGACACCCAGTAAACTGCTGTCACAATCAGCACATACGCACAGCTTGCCTCCTGTGAGAGGGGGAACACTTCGTCACAAAATAGTTTACATACATCTCAGACGTCACCACAGTGAAGAGCAGTGAAATTAGCGTATCACAAAGTTTGGAAGAAAGGTGTTACAATAAACTTGTTACAATTCATTCATTTATATAAAAAATAAATTGAAGAATCAACAATGCCATGAACAGGTTGTAATTCTGTAGTACGTTCTACGCATTTTTGTTGACTCTGAACAGAACTGCAGTAGCTGTTTACAACCATCAGCTGGCTATGGCCACGAAGAAAAAGGAGCCTCATTACAACACTGTGCTATGCAACTTTTGAAAGTTCTCTGCATAGTTTGCCTACTGTTAAATGACTGCTCATTCATTTCACCCCTCCGATCTACAGTATTCTGCTGCTTTATTTTAAATGAAATGTTAAATTCTTGCTACAATCAACTGCATGCAAGTAGGTTTAGAGTAAATTATAAATAAATGTATAGTGGATTGTAGCTTCTTCTGGATATGTGGCCGATGTTACTAGAACTAATGTTATATATATAGTATATAGTATTTGTTTTAATTATGCATGGATTTCCTCCATTTTCTATGTACTGTAATGTCAAACCATGAGTCATACAATATATTGTAATACAGCACAAAGTATTATATAATTATTTTATTAAAAAGTACAGCTAGATGAAACAAAATTAAATTGATTGACTCCAATATCCAACCATAACAGATCAGTTGGTTACTAGACAAATAAGGTATAATTCATTCTTGTCAAATTTGCTTTTTTTCTCACAGTTTCGACAAGCTAATCCAAACCACAAATGTACTACAGATGACGTTCCCTTATATATCTGATATTCCATTCATGACTCCTGGTAATCATCAATAAGCAACTTCTTTATTGAAATAAAAGAAAGAGAATAATCTAGTTAATTTAACTGGACATGAGCCCCCTATGGTCTGTCTATAATAATATGTGAATACAATCAGAGATCAACAGGACAATACATTAGGGAGAGGAATTACTTAATCTAAAGTTATATGCAGAGATATGTCATGTTGTGAACTGATTGAAATCAAACACACGTTCTGGATTCATATTCACAAAGGCCTAAGTAAAGTTTAAAATTAGATTAAGAAAATGTCCGAAAATTAATGGCAAGAAGAATACCCACATGTTCCCATAGACTATACAAGTAAACTTTAATATCACCACAGGCTTTAATCAGATTAGTTGGTCCTCAGTGTGGTGAACTGGCTGTTATTGGGATTGTGGAAAGCAACGTACTCTGATTGCAACTAGGCCACCGCACAGAGAATGCACACAAAAAAACCCCACAGTTGTATACATAGATGTTGTATTAATCTGGTTGTGGTTATATAATAACATCTCATTCCTCTGTTGCAACACCAGCAAGCTTAAAGACAAGCTCCCGAACTATAAATTAAAGGGATCCTATTATGAAAAACACATGTTTTCAGGTCTCTACATATACATAGCAATCCTCCCTAACCCGACCAACTCCTACAATCTGGAAAACAAACACTTCCTGCATCAATAAATATATGAAATCATTTGATATCCACAGGGAAAACTCTACGATTCACAACACCGTCATACCTGACGTCAGCTCTGGTGTGATTGACACAGTGATTGACGTATCCTGAGCCATATTGATTGACTGACATGTCCACGGATATGGGCGTGGTCATCTCCGACGTGGCGTTCGTGTTCAGGCTAGAGTAGCAGTGTGTGGTAACACCTTGGTTCAGAGCTACACACTGAAAGTTCCTCACAAGCTGTTGAAGTCAGCTAGCATTTGGCTAACTATTTGGCGGGGGGGGGGGGGGGATAGAGGGAGCTCAGAGGCATGACCAACACGAAGCGTTTCAGGGCGGAAGTGATTTTATCAATATTCAATCAAAGATATTGGGGACCACGGATCAGTTTGGGGCAAGACATTTCAAATACAGTGCAGTTGGACATGTGGCAGCTGAATAACATTAGTTACAAAAAGTATAATATGGGACCTTTGAGAATAATCATGTGGTTTTTGCCAAGACGTCATTGAAATGTCTACTTTCAATAAATAACATTCCATATTAAATAATGATTTTGCAGTTGACAAGTTTCAGGAAAAAAATGTTCCTGTGGTCTTATAAAATGAAAGTAAGCCTATGCATGGACACACATTTCATTTGATTTTATTTACTGTATGTCAGGGAACATATGCAAATTATTATTATTATTCTCGATAGTAAAGATGCTCACCAGATTATGCTACAAGCTAATTTCCATCTGCAGTTCCATGTGTTTAATGTGATATTTTAATACTTTACTTTATTCAATAAAATTGTTTCCCTCATACAGTTTTGTCTTGAACAACATGAGCCTAAGAAGCAATTTTATGTAAGAGGAACATTCAGTGTAACATCTTGGCAGCAGCAAAGGTCAGTTAATCTCATAATAATAACTCCACACGTGGGAGAAGTAGCCACAGGGCTCCAGGATCCAGCATGAGGGGACTTGTTCGGACCTTAAGGCCATTCAAAAAAAAATCCTTAACTCTAGTTTGTTATGATAAATCACCATAAGTGGACATATTCACATATATATTCACATAGACATTCTGTCTATGGATTTAACTTGACAAGAGGAAAATAGCATCTCCAGGGATCAGACACAGAACAAGCTGTGTGGGCCACACCAAACAAAACGTGACAGTAATTTAAATCTTATTAGAACACATACAAACATAGAGGATGTAGTTAAAAAAGGATATCACATACTGCGCATTAGACATCAGTTGTTTGTGTTCATCAGTGCCTTTCTTTTAATCAGTATTGTCTCAGAACCCAGGAAGCAGGAGATAATCTCAAGACCTGATAATGGGATTAAGTGTTGGACTGCTGATCCATCAATCAAAACTGAGATGAATGAAAACAGGGAAAGAGAGGTGGCAACAAACACATGAGAAGGTAAAGAAACAAACATACGAAGCTAAATAAAGGAAGGTGATGTTCTAATCACTGACCATTAACTCTGGGATGTCAGAAGTTGTGCTGCAGTTTTGGTCATTTGTTCATTTGTGCATCTTTTTTGTTTTTAGTTTTGAAAGTTAAAGCCAAAGTGCTGGGTAAGCAGCGCGGCAGCAATAACTGAGTCTGATGCAACTTCTGTGATAACAAGACTTTATACTGAGACGTGTCAAAAAGCTCATGTCAATACATGCTGGTATCCTAATGGGGAAAAAAAAGGTGCTTTCCTTGAGGTCAGATCTAATTTTGATGAGCGTAATAATTTTCATTTCCCTAATTCTTATAAAATATAAATCAGCTTGTTTCATTTTACAGTAAAATACTGGTAGAATGTTTTTTATGCTACTTATAGAAATGTGTCGTTTTTAAGGAAAGAGAGGAAACAGTTACGCTGAGCAAACAATTATTTTCTGGAAAAAATAGACTCACTCACATGGAAAATGTATTGATACAGTGCTGGATGTAAATTTTGATTTCATTGTGCATAACTCTACATACAGATGAATAAGGGTCTTCAGTCCACCCTCGTTCCTCGCGGTTAATGCGTTCCAGGAACCACACGCAATTAACGATTTCCGCGATATAGCGACAAACTATTTACATAATTTTTACGGTAATTTAAAAGTTTATGAACCGTTCCCATACTGATATATTAAACCACCTTCTATCTGTATTACCTTTTCCCACACTTTTATCGACTGTTTAAAGCACTTTTGTGTCTCACGTAAGTCCGAGACTCACGAAACAGAGCACACTTCCGGATGCCGTCAGCCAATTGAATGCGCGTACGGTATCATGTGACTGCCTACCAAAAATAGACACAAAACTGCTGTTGTAAGTCATCTTTTGCTCGTGGAATGTCAGCAGTGTAAACAAACACTGATTGATGCTGAAATTGGGCATCAATTGAATATTAGCAGGTGACAATTTTAACTCACATGCTGTTTATTCCTCAGAAAGCAAAGAAATTTAGAAATACTGGTTTAAACTTCAATAACACGAACATTACTTTACACTCCTGTCCTTCTTGTCCCTTCCATGTACAAGAGGGACAACTTCCAAAAGTGGTGACCTTTCCACAGCTGACAGGCCAATTTCAGTTTAAACAGAATTTTATTGATTATCTCATCATCTGGCTGTTATCAGCAGAGAGAGATAATTGGTTTTTAGAAAAAGTAACTTAAGTCAGATTACACCACAAACATCTGAACAGCTTCTGAAGAGATAGATAGCACACACACACACACGCACGCACACACGCACACACACATATACACACACACACACACACACAGAGTTTGCAAAGTCTGCAAATTTTGCAAAGTTTGCGAAGCTATCATTGTCAGGACATTGACTTCCACTCACTGATACCCTGATGCAAAGCGTAGCACTACCCTCAATCTAACCTCAGCCAACACAATAGACCTAAGACGGTCAATTCCTTGGGGTTTCAATACTTTTGTGATGTTAGTGCTCAATTAAGAAAGAATTCTGTGTGTGGGGAAAAAACACTGCACTGACCCATTGTGTTTGTTTCTGGTGTGATTTGATTCAACTTATGTACAGCTTCTCAGAACCTATTTTGTTCATAAGTTGGGGATGTTCTGTAGTACACTTCTCCAATGAATCTCATATACAATAGAGGTCAAATAATAATAATTGCACTGATGCAGAGGAGGAAAAAGCATGATTCTCATGACACTGTTCATATCTGCCCTCTCTCTCTCTCTCTCTCTCTCTCTCTCTCTCTCTCTCTCTCTCTCTCTCTATCTCTCTCTATCTCTCTCTCTCTCTATCTCTCTCTCTCTCTCTCTCTCTCTCCTTCTCTCTCTGACCTATCTGACTGCACCCAGCAGATGTTCTGTCCTGCTGCAGCTGGACACAGTACGCCTCCAAACGCACACACTCTTGCTTCAAATCGCTGCCACATATTCGACACAGTCTGTGATCCCTGGTGTTGTAAGGGAACCACGTGGGGGCTAATATCCAGCTTGGTGGCAGGTTGATTATATAACTTAATTGCTTGGATTGTTTCTTTCTTCTTTGTAGTGAAGTTTTTGCTCTTTTGTACTTTCTTGGCATCATGCTGCGCCGCCAAACATCCACCAGTCCTGACATAACAGCATGGCTCCTTGGTGACAACCTGATTGGCTGATAGAACTGTAGTGCATTCACATATTTTAATGGTATTACAAGAAACAAAAATAATTCTGACACAGAATAGTTCATCTATAACTTATGAACACACACCTGTCACCATTCCTACCTTTGGTGTTGAATGGTGTTAGGACCATCAGAAATTAATGGCTAAAGTCACTATTCATGTTGTTTCCATGCACATGTGACTGCGTGACCATCATTTAAATGATCAGGTATAAACACACGTTATAGATTTACCTTTATTTAAATGTGCTTAACCTTTAAATCATTCTCTGTTGTTTTAGTATTTATTTATAGTGATGTCACCATGTGAGATGTTTTTTTTTTCTGCTATACTGTTTTAAAGGGAAGTCTCATTCTTCTAGGACAGTTTAAGCAGCGACTGTTTCCACTCCGTCTGTGGCTGTCAGTGCTGTGGACTCATATCACTGCTTCTAAATATCACCCACCATCACCCCTTAGGCTGCGGTTAAGGAGATGCAAGGGCTCGTAGGTAATAGG
Source organism: Antennarius maculatus (assembly GCA_013358685.1). Lineage (NCBI taxonomy): Eukaryota > Metazoa > Chordata > Actinopteri > Lophiiformes > Antennariidae > Antennarius > Antennarius maculatus. The sequence goes on from CM023627.1 coordinate 11,306,024, forward strand.
AAATTATACTGTTTGTATTTTGGGATTAACTCTCCCTGCAAATTGCATTAAATCATATTAGATGAATGAAATTGGACGACATCCCAGTGGTGCCTCAAATGATTTATCATCAAGTTTTTCTGAAAATGAAGTACCCTCACACTGAAGAGGACACACACTGATACATCGCAACCCCTCCTCTCGTCTCACTCTTTGTTGAGTGCAACAGAAACACTGCGTGAAAATACTGATTAATATAATAAAGCAATATGTATAACTATATAACTACAGAAAAATTGATGTGGCAGTGTAAATTTTGGAACCGTCTTGTTTGAATTAAGTAAGCTGGGGATGGAGCTCTGCAGTAGAGCTCATGCTTCGCATGTAGACTGCCTCGGGTTCGATCACCCAGCATCTGCGGCCCTACGGTGGCACAAGCCAGTGACATCTGTAAGCCGGTCCCACGCCCGGATAAATTCAGAGGCAGGAAGGGAATCCGGCATAAAAAACTTTGTCAAGCAAATATGAGCGTTCATCTGAAATGGAGAAAGAATGACCCCTAACCCCTTTTCTTCTAAATAGTGCAAAATGTTGTTCAAGATTCTGAGAACACATTCAGTAAATCAAACTTGTTAGAACACTGAAGGCAGCAACTCGGTGTCTAGGAAATAAAGATCAGAAAAGTGAATTCTTATAAAAATTGGATTCATGTATACTCATGTAACCCTTGGCTTCGTTTCACTCATGTGAGGCTGTAGAATAAGTCAAACTCCTCCATTTCAATTAAACTGCCAATGAGTCTAAACATGTGTGAAGCTGTTGCCTCATCGTTCTCTGCTCTCCCAATCCTATCACTGATCTCAATCTCATCAACACTTTGCGACATCTCCTCTCCACACACTCAGCTCAGCTGATAAGTGGCACCGATCAACACAAGCATTCATCAGCAGACAGTGCGCCTTTTGATTGATTCTCGCACACATACAGTTCATCCACACCACAATCCCATCAGGACACTACAGCCATCAGCGACAGCCAGGAGCAATAACAACTGATCAGTTGGATGTTTTGTTTTGCTGCTGCATCTGATGATTTAAAGGTATTTGTACGGTCTATTGACATATTGCACAGTGACATGTTAAAAACCTAAAATGTTGTAGGACTGCCTTAATCGGAAAAAAATTCAATTATATCTCCTATATCTTTGAGAGGTTTCTTCATGTGAATGAATTGTTCTTCTTTTACTGCCTTTTGTCACAGTTATCAATCTGCAAACATGACACATCCCCTTAGTAGTAAGATTTAGTTTATAATCAACAAATAATTAGTAATAATTTCCCTGAAAAGTCTAATCATGCATATGCAATGTGTTCTCTTTGAGAGTATGACTTTTCTTGTAAATATTAACTTCTTGTTTATTCATTTATAATAAAAAAGATTCCTTTTAATTGACTTGTACTCACGCTGGTAGGGCGGATAAGCGGTAATGGAAGAAGAGACAACGGGATGAACACCACAAGAATCAGCTTCCTTGCTTTCCACAGCTTCCTGAAAACATCCATCCTGGCTGCGGCCTCCAGCCTCATGGGTGACCCGGGAATCTGGGTCGGACCCGCCACAACTTAGCAGAACCTGGTCTGATGGTCACCGACCTACCCACGGGTGATTCGCAAGCAGGAACCCACCGTGGAGGGCTGTGGAGGGAGCAGGGGGAGAGAGGGAACGTCTCACAGTCGTGCGCAACTCCTGTTGGGCTGTGCGCTTTTACGCACGAACCGTGTCCGGTGACGGGACCTGTGGAGTCTCTCTGAGAAGTGAGTGCTGCAAGTTTCTACTACCTCCGTCGTCTGTGACTGTGGTGCCATGTACTGCACAATTGTTCACAAGTCCTTCTCTTTGTTCCTATGTGGCCTTTTGGAGCATCAGGTGAGGCTGGAGGCACTTTTATCAGCCTGGATAGGTATGCTAATCAAACAAGCTTGGCTCCACCCTCTTTGGCTGTTTTAGACCAATCACAATTGTGTGTGTAGAAGTTTTTTGGAAAAGCGATATAATTAGATAAATGGATAAAATCGAAAAAGTACTAATACAGAGATAAATAACACTTAAAGATAGTTTTTTAATAAAGAGAAAACTATCTTTAAGTGTATAATTATTTTCAATTATTTTCAAACACAACCCAAGCCTGTTTCTAATAAACATATTTTCAGGCTGTACTGCTCACAAGTTAGAAATTAATAAACCACACACACACATACACACACACACGTCATTTTTAATTTGCAGTTAAGTGTTTGTTTTGTTCCCAGCACCTGACATTCAGTAACAACACGTCAATGATCAGGTATTACCGATCCAGACGTGAGAATAAAGCCGGTGCTGCTGCTGTGATGACGTCTCGGAATTCCAACTTTTATCTCACAACAAAGACCTTGTCTTTTTCAAGTGACACTAATCATCCTATGTAACCCACGCACACGAACACATATGTAAATATTTATGTTAAATATACATGCATGAACGTGTAATCTATATCTCTTATTGCTTTAATGAACCCTACAAGGACCAATAATCATAAAACAATTTCCTTTAATATGTGGCTACAATATATTCAGACATCACTACTTATCGGAGGTTGTGTACTTATATTTTAAATATTTTTAAACAGGATTTTTTGATTTGTCATAAAGTTGACACATTGAAATATGGTAGGATGGAGCCACTGAGCTCAGGACGCAGTTACACACTGCCCCCTGGAGGACCAATAGAGTCTGTGCAAAGGAGGTCTGGAGGATAACCTGCTCTAGAATTTTTTTCTTACCAGTTTTAAAAAATAGCATCAACCGTAAAATTAAAAAAAACTGGTTTAAAATCTTGAAAAATTCTTTGTTTGTCAGATTTTATTTCTGCACCATGCTTTCCTTCATTTGGGACCAGAATGAAAGTTTAATATTAGATTTGTTTGGTTTACAGGTAACCTGTATTTACATTATTGTCACAGTTTGGGACACCTGACTCCACCCTAGCAGGGTTTTAAACCTCCCCGGAACTAATTCTCCACACAGAAAACCAGCAGCAGATGATTTTCTTAAAACTCTTTATTATAGACGATTTAAAAACAAAACAGAGAATTCCTCCACACAAGACCTAAATTCCCACAAAACAAAAATAAAATTTAAAAGGAAAACAACGTCCATCGGTCTTTAAGCCTTGGCCCCTAGTGGAGTTGAATCCATCCATCCATCCATCCATCCATTTGGCGAGAAACAACTGTAGGAAGTTGAAGATGTAATTCTCTAAATCACCACACGGTGGTGCTGTCCTCCAGGGGGAGTTTTCTTGACAATTACTTGCTTATTTGTGGTAATTCAAGAAGGTAAATTAGTTTTACCATTTTTTCTTCTATTCTTTCATTAAAAGTAACTAGCAGGAACCCGTAGAAATTCCACAATAAAACAATAATATCAGACTTCATACCAAACATATGAAAATAATAAATAACTTCCTTGTCTATGGAGCAAGATAGATAGAAAATAAAAATGGATTCCTGCTACTACTGACCTGTGATCAAGCAGACAATTTTTTTCAATAATGTCACATGACTTTTATGCAGTGACGTGCGGTCAGGGGAGGCAGGTGAGCCACGACCTCATCTGCCATCACAAGACAAAATTGAAAAATGGAAGAAATAAATTTAATGGTTATATTTATCCTGTGACGTGTATTATATCTTTATTTTCTGTTCAAAGTCACCAATTTTAGGTTATTTTTACTCAAAATCCTTGAATTTTCACATTTACCGCTGAAAAACAGAGAAGAGACCTGCGGTCTCTTTCTTGAGTTGAGAGAGCCTGAAACCGCTGGAAAAAAGGCACTAAGTGAGTCATGCAGTTCACTAGCCTCAAGGTAGGGGGCGCTGGTGATCCCAGGGATTTAAAAAAAAAAATTTTTTTTCAATTTTTATATATATACTGATTTTAATCCCCGCAGGGAAATTTGTGGCACACTCTAGTTAGTTTTGAATCATGCATATATGTGTGTGTGTACAGGCCCTGAACACACAAACACACACAAAAGGGGCCTATACGCATGCAGATGAGGTAGAGTGGCGGGCAGCTCCTTCGTGGTGCGCCCAAATGAGCATCATGTCAGGGGGATGGCACCTTGCTCGAGGGCAAACTCATCAGTGCTCCGGAGATGAGCTGACACCTCCCACTTTCAGCTCACCCCCGGGTGTTGTTCTGGGCGGGAACGGGAATCGAACCGCCGATCTTGAAACATTGGACAACCCACTCTACTGTGTGCTATACCACTGAGCCACTGCTGCCCCATTTGGCTGAGGATTCTCCTCCCTCGGACGCAGAAGAAGTGACAGCAAACTACAATCTATAGTCAGCGAGTCGAGTGCAGCCATTCGTTTGTTTTCCGCTCACCTTGCCTTACTATGAAAATGTAGGATTACATATCTCAACTCGAAATTTTTTTGACGCTTTTGTTCAGAAGGAGCGGTGCATGGACTTCATTTATAAGTAAACATAACATATTAAAAAATGTGTGGGTAACAACATAACAAGTTTTTTTAATCAAATGTGTTTATTTGTGTCTTACAGTTTGCATGTGTAAATAATTCTGCTATGAGACCTTGAAAAATACCCGCTCACTGTTGCTTATTAAATGGTGAATAAGCTACACTGTAGGTTCATATGTTCATAAACATCTTCATCTGATTATGATGAAGTCTTTGCCTCACCAGCCATGAACCTCACCACACGTCACTGCTTTTATGGATTTAAGTTTATTTGAGTTTTGAAAATCAGGTCAGGAAAAGTATTTTGTATATCTTGCTTCATGCTATCAATTAGTTTTCACAATATATAAAGAAGGAAAGCTGAAATAGGTCAAAACTCTTCATGCAATCCGTCGTCTGACACTTTATGTTCATATACAACCAAATGAATGAAATTCTGACGTTCAGTTTTTTCACTATACATCATGTAGAAATGTTGTGAATGTATAGTCATGACAATTCACACGCTTCCATTTCTAAAACCTGATGAATCCTTCACTTTGTGAAATAGTGTAGTGATTGTCCATTTGCTGTTGCTGATGGAAAAGAAGGATATGTTTCCCTTTGGATTACAGTTTAGCAAAAGACCTGAAATGTAAACAGAAAATGTGGAGCCAGATTGCAGAGACCTGTAACCACAGATTAGAAATCATATCCATCCAAAGCGCACGAGACACACATGCACATAAACACGTGCAAGCATCAACTCACATTCAAGGCTGAAGATCAGATCTAAATCCAGTTGAGTCTGCTGTTCACCAGTGCAAAGTCAATCAGTTCTTACAGAAGCAAGATAGTTTCATGAGGCTTTATTTTTATATTTTAAAATATTTACATATTTTTTATATTTATTTGGGTCCAATTTTACTTCATTTTTTGGAAGATAGTGTGAGATCACTTATCTTTTATGACTGTAAGAATAATTTGCGGAAGATGACTCATTCTGATATCATCATGCTGGTCTTGTCATTGATTTTTCTTTAAATAATATAGACTAATCAATTTCTCACCCCTGTACTTATTGACTTTATCTGCCGTGTAGATTAAATGGAAGATCAGTCAAGCTACAGGGGGGTATGAAGTCTTGTAGCCTCAAAAACCTGTTACTACATGTTTCATATGCCCGTTTTTTTCTAATCTGCCTCCCAAATTAATGGCAAAGCTGCAGGGAGTCTTCCAAAGCTCAGATCTTAGCTTGAATTCTCTGTGCATAGATTTACAAGCAGTACTTTGGACTTGAGGATTGAGCGATAATCTGCACGTGTGGAAACCAAAGAACATCAGAAGCTGGCATGTTTTTGGTTCCATGTTTTTCTTTCCGTGTTTGTCTTCATCTGATACTGCATCTTATTCTGATGGCCCAGTTTATTCATGGAAATCAGTAAATTATTGTGTCTTTCATGATGGAGGAGTGATGTTTTCAGGCTACACCCCAACATACAAACAATTATATATGTGGTACATTTTTCTTTTCATCAAAATCTTGCATAAAGTCTTAAAAGGCACCTAACAGTCAGTCCAACAGTGGTTTCTTGTGAAGGATTATTTAGCAGCTGCTCCAGGGATTTGAACTGGCCACCATCCACTCCTGATCCCCTTCCTCTTGTCTGACCCCTGTTTCACCTCTCTGGGGTCAGATGTGGTTGGTCACAGCAGGAGTCAAAACACTTTACAGACGAATCCAATCTGCGAAGATCCTTCAGTCTACAGTATCCTCCTGTGCTACACTAAGACCGTAAGAGTTATTTACAGTTGGGGGGATCATGTGGTGCCTGTGAGAGTAGCGTTATATGTAGTGCAGATAATGAGGAAACTCGGTTTGGGAGCAGACACATCCAGAAAGAGGCATGGAGCCCATTAGAAGTGAGTAAACGATCATCCTTAAAAATAAAATACATCTTGATTTTGTGACCTTTTCTGCACCGAAATGAAATTCAAAAATGAACGTAACATTAACAATGTAATGTCCTAGAGTTACTACTTTAAAGGAAACAGCTTATACATATATAAAAAATGACATCATTGTGATGGTTTGCAGTTTGACGCTGTACAAACAAGCTGCCGTGGTCTTTTATTATCACGATACACGCTTCCGCTTGATGACATCACAGAAAACTTGTTTCTGCTTCTTGTTGTCGTTCTTCTTCCTGTAAAGACGAACTGCCAACTACAAGAAAGTATAGATAAATTGTAAGTGAAATAAAGATATGCTACAAAATGCAGAATTAGAGCTGCAGATAATCCTGTTTCACCTGATCAGCTGTTAGCAGAGTGCAGCCTCATTATTCACTTTCTTCACTGGAATTTCTCCAGATCTCCATCATTTGATCTGTAGCTCCGGATTACATGAACCTCAATGAGAAGATCTGTGTTTGTCTTTCATTAACCTCTTGTTAGAAGAAGGTTCCTGTGTCCTGTGTGACCCCACGCTTCCATATTTAGCAGAGATTACTGGCATCACATACAATCAATAAACACGTGTAGAAACGTTTCTCAACTAAATCCAGTATAAGAACAAATCTCTATCTCTATCTCTCTCTATGAGGTGATGAAGGGATGAGGGGATGAGGGGATATGGTGATGAGGTTGACGGATTGCTGCCACCTCTGTGTGTGATCCTGTGTGAACAGACTAATGTTTAATGCTCATCAAAGATAAGTCCATGTAGCTCTCTGGGTTTAGAACCCGTGGCAACAGAATCAACCTTTGTTTGAATTGTAATAAACAGATATGAATAAATAAATAAACAAAAATAAATATTAATATTATCTTTTTTAGATTTATATGGTCAAACTAACTTGTCATATCACTACTGTATACAAGCAATGGAGCAATCCTTTCCTGGGTAGGTAAGGGTTAACTATAACTATTGTTATCCATCCATCTGTAACAAAGGGTATCCAAGGTAACCACGGTAACGTCAAAATTATTAACTAGCTAGCAGACTGAAGGTAGAGGTTGTTCCTCTGCCACCTATCGGTCAAAAAATTAATTAGCACTTTGAGCTTAGAATTACAGTATATAATGGGTTAATTTTGCTAAGCCCGTGAAATATATGATCAATAATTAGTTTTTCATCTTGAACTCTGTCATAACATATGCTCTGTTTTTCTTCACAAAATAAAAAATTAAAGCCTCAGTTTCACACCACGCTTTAGCAAATAACTGATATGTATGTGTGTTTCATCCCTTATCCATATCAGCCCGTCTGCTTCCTTAATCCTCATAAAGCTTCTCATTAGTCCCACCCACTGGAACTGCATTGTGTTGGTAGTACGCCAACACTCGGGCATCTAAACACTGATGAACTAACCAGGTTTGTACAATTTTACTAAAAAAATAAAATAAAAAATCACTAAAGTGGCTGCTCATTGACAATCTCTCTCCATAGTCTTTCATAATTAATGTGTTTATGATTTATTAATGAGAAAAAAGGCTGCAAGTAACATATTAAGAACACCATATATTATTGATTAAATGCCGTAAAGCAAATGCTGGTAAGATTTAAGATACTTTACTAAACCTAGTAGGAAACTCTTTTTAATCTCAAAATATTAAACACATTCAGGCCAGAGTGAACAAACAAAGGGCCTGTAAACATGCAGATAATGGAGAGATGGTGGGGTAAAGAGCAGCATCATGGCAACACCCTGGAAGCCTTGCTCAAAGGCACCTCAGCAGTGCTCTTATTGATTTTTCAGTGTAAACATTTGCATACGGTCACTTCGAATTAGCTTGAAAGAAAATCTGTGGGCTCCAAAAAAAAAAAAATTTTTTTCTGAAAAAACCTGTCTGTGTTTAACTACAGATCTCATAACAATGTGAGCTCACGGTGGGTGGGGGTAATGTGAAACTTTTAAAAAAATACTGACTCATCACAGTGTTGTATTTTGCACCAACATTTTCGTGCATCAAATGCATTTGTCAGCATCACCAGTTTGACATCAGATACTACTGTTCAAGCCTCATTTCTGACAAGCTATGTCTAAGTTTACATTAAATCCTTGTTCACTGCAGCAGTAAACTGATGGATTAAAATAGCATCTGGGATCAGATCTTTGAAACCTTCCCTGTGTCCACTTTGGCAAAGCTTGTGGCTATAAATAATGTAGTTTGAGGCAGCAGAGTCCACTGCGTCCCCATTTACTGGCCTAACATTTGTCAGGAGGCTATTTTGTCAGGCTAAAAGTATAGAATATCTGTTCTCCTCCATTTGCCACCAGTATTTTATCTTCACTTTGATTACCCTCCTCCTATACTCATGTCATCACTCCACCTGTCCCACTCATTCTCCAATTGCTTTCCACTTCTTTGTCTTTTCTTGTATCTCTCCATCTTTCTCCTATTTTTGGTACCAGTTGCATCAATTATTCATGTCTTTGCATTAAAGTTCTGACTCCAGAGCTATCGGAGTCGCTACATCACACCTGAGCATCAACCTGTGACACACAAAGTTCCACGTTAGAATGCCCCAACTACCAGAACAGTCGTCACTTGGAGAACTCCTATGGTGATACTGCACTTTCATTTAGTGTAGAGTAAACTTGTGATTTTGCCACAGAACTTAGTGCTCCCCATATATGACCAGTAAAAACATCAGCTTATGGTTGTTTGACATCAGTGATATCATCATCATATGATCTAATGAAGGAGAGCAAGGGAACATTGTTGTGTCACCACAGCCAATAACATTCAACAGGAAGGAAAAGCAAAGTTTGTGGGGTAGCTGGTTTGTGAAAAAAAAAATCAATTATAATATAATTATGTCCTTTAATGTCCCATACAATCTGTAAGTTTTCACAATGGCATGATCATCATGAAGATAGGAGTTTCAGATCATTTGAAGGATCTGCTGCTGTCCCGAAACAGTAATAAACATTACTGAAATTTGAGGTTATTCATTCTTAGATTGCCCAAATTTCCTATAATTTGTGCCAACATTTTCCCTTCAAATCAGTCACACAACGTACCGCAATGGCTCTGCTGCAGTATATATGTCTGGTTCAAAAGGTTGGATTAAATAGTGACTGCCAGCTTCCAATACAGTTTTTTTCCACACTATAAGGCGCACTGGATTATAAGGCGCACCGTCAGTTTTTGAGAAAATTAAAGGCTTTTGGATGTTCCGTATAAGGCGGAAAATACTGTATATAAATAACAAAGTCGATGAGTGTGAAAGATCCGTCTGTTAAAAGTCTGTCCGAGTCTACCTTCAACTGTAGGAGGCAAAGAGGGAAAGAGCAACCAGCAGGAATATTAGGATTTAGAAGTGCATGAGTTACAGCTCAGCACAGCTAAACGCATGAGTTACTGTTATGCAAGAGCTCAGTTAGCTCAGCTGGAGATGGGGGTGAGGGTGGGGGGGGGGAAGAGAGAGAGCAGCTGAAGGAAGGGGGCAGAGCGACAGAGGGAGGGGAGGGCTGGAGGGAGCAGCAGATTACAGCTGGATCTACAGTAACACACACACACGATCACAGGAACACTCCCTCACACCTTCTCTCACTCCGTCAATGCTTCTTTGCAGCATCATGCATGGAAACACAGGGGGGGTGTGACGTCCCCCTGCCAACAGACTGAGGACACGAGGACAGTCAAGAAGGAAGAAGAAGACTGAAGGAGAAAGGAGAGGAGAGGGAGAAGACGAAACAAACACAGGAACAAACTTTCCCCTGAAGGATTTTTCTACCTCCATCTGAGACCATGAGGCAGTGAATCCCTCCTTCTTTCACCTCGCAGAGCTCTGCTTCATTACCTGAACCCATGTTTATGAAATCAGGACCAAGTCCTCAAACCACAGGCGGTTTGTGGATGCTGCTGTGGCCCCTGCTGTGTACTGTGGTATTGATCAGAGGCTCCCATCAGAGCACCGCTGCCACATCGCTGCCAGAGGACTGGACCGGCACCACCATCCAGCTGCAGCCTGACCTGCAAACCGAAGAGCTGCAGACGGAGGTCCAGACCACCACTGTGGTGGTCACTCAGAGCGCGACCAGCAACTACACAGGTCAGTCCTCAGTCTGTCTGTCCCACCAGTGTCCGGCGTCTGGTGCTTTCTACTGAGAAGCAAAAGTTTTTTCAGCTGCTGACCTGAAGAGAAAAATTTTATGTTTGGTTAATTTACATTTTCTACAGTCTCTCACATGAAACTGTAAAAAATGACTTGGTAGACGACAAACTGAAAGTCTTTTGGTTTTCTATAGGAAGTACTTTATTGATCCCCCAAGGGGAAATTATGTTTACACTCACATCCTTATACAGAGAGTTGTTAGACATGCTCACATATACATATGAACCAACAATGTAATAATATTTGGGTTAAGGTTTTTTTATTTTTTACGAGGCCAATGATGTAATAAATTATTACGGAAGTAGCCAAAAATCATTACAATATCAGGTCAGAATTTTTATGACTTTATTGGCAAGTTATTATGCTATTAGCTTTTCACATTACAAAAAGGAAATTTATTGCGTTATCGGTTGTTATCGCATTATTGCCTTTAACAGCATATAATAAATTAACTCTATGTAATGATTTTGAAGTCTATTGATTGCCTTAACGTCAGTATCTGCTGATTTTTTCAGCAGATACTACATAGATATACAGATGGTTTATCTAAGTATCAATTTATTTCATGTCATCCAAAAACACATTTAAATGCAGAAGCGTTTTAAATATCTTTGCATTGACTCCTTAAAAGCTGGATTGCAGTTTATTTCTTTGACCACTACATGTATTTTTTTTTAGACTTGTTCATTTCCACTTCCCAAGTTATTGTACACATGTGTACATGTGTATGCATACTACATGTATGTGCTTTCTCATTTTTACACGTGTTTATCCTTTGATTAATAGTAGACTTGTCACAAAAACGGCGCAGCAAGGAAATTGACTGATGGGTCAGAGTTCGACTTAGACGACCAGACTTTATGTCCCTTGTGAGTCAAACAAAACATTTTTTTTCAACTTAAATTGTCTTGGTACACAATTTAATGACTAAACATCAGCAACAACCTAGGATAATAATATTTCTCCAGTGTCTAAGTATTGTATTAAGTATAATAAGTATAATTTTGTATTCTGCCACTATGACACGCATGACGTCAAGTCCAGAGGTACATATGTGTGTGTTATGTCTAGTTGTGTGTTCCTGAGTTTGTGTAGGAAGACAGAGGTGTGTGTGCACACAGGCACATGAGCATTCCTGGTGTGTACGTGTGGCAGGTGATGCCATTAAAGACGGTTTGTTGTGTCCAGGTTGGAGCTGCTCAGCCTTAAGCTGCAGCGCCGCTCGCATGACTTCACCTCCACTGGAGCATGAGCTGCTTTTTCTTCTCCTCCGCTCCTGCTGATATCCTCTGTTTCTCTGCTCTCGCTATACTTCCCTCTCTCATATTTTTGTATACCGTACAACCTCAAGTCTCATTTGTGTCTCTGTTTTTTTCTAATTTGTTAAACCTTCCTTTGCTTCTTTGTTTTTCCGTTTGTCACTTCATCCTTCAGTCTCTCTCGCTCTAAATGATTTCCCGCCACTTCTTCTCACGTCCTCGCCTGCCCTATCTCACTCACGTGTATGCATAAAAAGCCGACAGCAGATGACAAAATGAAAACCTCACGTGCTTAATGCACTCACTACACACAGACACACACACATACACACACTGGAAAAGGACGTACTCGGCCCAAATTACACCAATCTTCTTAAGGGTTTAGAGAATAAACACAGTTGCTTGTTTCAGAGCTGCAGCTCTGTTTGACACAGCAGGAATAAGAACTTTATACTTTAATAACACACACAAAAGCCTACACAGGTGATCAAAGCGCATGCACGAGTCACACCACTTTAGAGGACGTGTTTAAAACAGCTTCCAAAATTATGTCTCATGGAGGCAGGATTTACATCAGTGTAGCCAAAATCTGTGTGTGTGTCTGTGTGTGTGTGTGTGTGTGTGTGTGTGTGTGTGTGTGTGTGTGTGTGTGTGTGTGTGTGTGTGTGTGTGTGTGTGTGTGTCCGTGTGTGTGCATGTGTGTGTGTGTGTGTGTCCAGATTATAGCAGCGTACTGTATTTATGTTTGAGCTGTTTTCAGCTGATGGAGGATAAAACCAGACACATTTGTGTCTTAACAGAATCTCTCAAGTTAAAAATGGAAGGCTTTTGTACGGATGAAACTTTAGAATGTAAAAGTTTGCAAACTGTCAAAACAAATTATGGAATGAAATTTTCATTTTCAGACAAGACAGAAACTGAAGATTTGGTTATAGGCAGGATTTTTATAAGATGAGAAAATAAAAATTTGCAATAATTTTAAAGTTGGGTGGCTTCATAGCTGTCTGTCATTTCAGCTGTGAAAAACATTTATATATGGCTAGTTGTTCACAGTACAGAGCCATCTTGTTCAATGTGACACAGAAAAATGTCATTTCTTTGTGTTCTGTGTTCATTTTCAATCATTCTTTTAGTTGAGTACAACATTTACACTTTATCAAGGTGCATCTTGCGCTGTTAAAACTTAACATTCATGTCTTTCAAGCTGCATTCACTACAGTACTGTACATATAATTTCGTTCATTACATGCATGAAACATTATATTCATCACAGATAACGCAAGATAAACAGAGCAGTAAAGACCGATTGGAAACAACTGTAATACATTTATAAAAGAAGAAATTTACTGAAGTTCACAAAAGAAAATCAGCTTTTAGCTGAAGGTGAACAACTGTAAAAGATTAAATGGTTGAGAGTAAATGGTTGTGTTAATCTCCAAATGGAGCCTATATCAGTTACTCAGCAGGTAATCAGTCTTTTAATCTGACCAAATAGGAGTCTACAGAATATTTAATCCACTCTGAGGGATTTTTTTAAAACAGATTTTCTATCTAATAACATCCAATATACAGACTTTTTTTGTCTGTTTGGTTCTATCAGTTCTACATTCTTGAACAAAAACAAAATGCACCTTACAATTACGGTCCAATAAGCTACTTACTCTTCGTTCTGGGTCTCTCTAGATACTGTCACACAAATGCTAAACGTTAATGTAAAGTCTTACAATTTAATCTGATTAACTCACAAGCAAATCCAATTACCTTTGTCTATTCCAAACTATTTCAAGCGCAAGAAATCCTATCATTGACATGTCGACACCAAGGAATACAATTATACACCCTTATTGATAGCAGGTACCCCTGTGTATTTAAAAAAAAAATCTTTTTCTGGTAGCATATAAATCATGGTAGAAAAATACTTTCACATATACAGTATTTTCCATTAGCATTAGCACAGCAAACCAATGAAATACTTGTGTAATTGACAGCAGAATGAGAAATAGCTTTTCCTCTTGTGAAGAAGAAGTTAGTAAAATATAGGGAATATCTGGAAGGACCAAACACCCATGATGCACAGGAGTAATTTCTTTTGGGACATAATAGCGTCCATGCTTACACACATGGAGTACATGGGGTGTTTCCATCATCGACACACACTCATCACTCCGGAGCCCTACAGCCTGGCCGAGCTTCAAACAAAGAGTTTCTGTATTTTCCCTGTCAAACCAGTATGCACTGCTGGCAGTGACTCAACTCCATTATTACCTTCCCAGGGCTTAAACCAGCACTACTAGCTGAACAAAGTCACTGAAGGGGAGTCTCAGTCGAGCGTTCTCTCTCCCCTGACTGATCGAAGCTGGATGGAAACTAAAGGGCAGAAGGAATGAATGGGAAGAGGCAGTGGAGGAAAAAACTCATCCAAGTTGTTTTTTAAAAGATCTCATTAAAATTAAGGCCGTGGTCCATTTCATTAAATAAGGAAGGGAATAACAATAGAGGCAATGACAGTGATACAGTAGGAGTCAGAACTGGGTTGACTAGAAGTTCAGCTCTCCTGCTTTACTCTGTATCCCTTGACTTTATATCTCTACCACATTCACACTTTGGAAAATGCTCAAGGTAAATGTAAATAACGCTAAAATAACAAGCAAGAAGCAATGACTGCCTTTTGGTGGGACACAAAATAATATGGTATATCATTCATACATCCTTTGTAAAAACTTTTATTTTATTTTGTTGTAGAGACATTTTCACTCCTCACATCATGATGTTACCTCCATATAGAAATGTAGTTGTTGTGAACAGTTAGTTGATTTTACATAAAAATGTAAAATGAATGATTTACACTGGCACCATCTAAATGGAATGTTCTAAGTCCAGAAAATATTTTCTAAAATTCACAAAATGTTTAAAATGAATATGTTCCACTTTATATTAAGGTTGACAGATGGCCACCAAAAGAAACGTGAGGGGGTAACTGTTCCCTGACCAGAAAGGTGCTGCAGATTTCACAACCACCATTCAAATAAAAAATTTGTTTTGCTAAAATTTTGCTAGTGAGCATCTGGCTGTTGCTGAATGTCTACCATACAAACTCATAAGTTGTACACATATTGCTCATAACATAGTTCTTACTGATATGTATGATATTTTCTGCACTATAAGACGCACTGGATTATAAGGCGCACCTTCATAGAATGGCCTATTTTAAAACTTTTTTCATATATAAGGTGCATTTGGATTATAAGGCGCACTGTCTGTTTTTGAGAAAATTAAAGGCTTTTAGGTACGCCATATATAGTGCGGAAAATACTGTATTCCAAGCATTGCTTAATTGCTTTAAAATAATGACATTTGTTTAACTCTTCATTTTCGCTATAATACCAAAATAGACAACAGTGCTGCTAATTCCTCTGAAACAAAAATAACATTACTTTTAATATGGATTTCAAAAAAAGCTTGCAAGAAGTGGAATTTAGTGGTCTTTAAAATCTCTTGTCTCTTCTTCATGTAACTTTGATGATGGCTTTCAGCTGATGACAGCTACGTCATGTTTGTTAGAGTCAATACTAAAGTGTTTTTATGGTGTATATTAACTTGAAGGTAAAGCAAATGCTACTGAATGCTAAGGGTTTTGTGCTGACTGTCGTTAACCTTCTGACATGACAGTGAGATTATTGAGATCTGAAGATCAAACTGAGCCCTGCTCTTTTTAACTGGCCGGATTATCTTCTGTGAAATCCAGCCAAAGCTATCAGTTCAAAACAAAAAATTCCATTTCCAGCATTTTTACATCTCAATAGCATAAAGTGTCAACCAAAAAAAATAAAACTTCAAAAATGGGACTATACACTTCACTCACATGGATAACATAACACAAGACGAAGGCAAACTCACATGCATCAATATGAGAATACACAAGCAGAGTGAGGGCCGGAGCCAGGGGGATTAGGTAATCTGTTGTCATACCACGCATCAGTGAGGTACTACAGAAATAGATACGGTGAAGGAGAGGACAGAGAGGATTCATGTGTGTTTTCAGGGCAGGTCACATGACTTGGAGCAGCTGGAGCAAAGAGAGCAGAACCAGAATCACACAAGAACACGAGAATCAACCAAATTTAAATAAGACTGTCAGCCGAGACTGTCATCTCTCATTAACCTCAGCTCAGACTTTAATAGTCTGGTAAAGTCTGGCTTAGATGAAACCTTCTTTAAACTACTCTGTTTGTTAGTTGTTGTGGTGAACTCACAGATAATTTACCTCTGACTCTCTTGTTCCTTCATTTGTATACAAAGTTTAAAGGATAGTCCATGCAAAAATGAAAATCCAGGGGGAATCTAATCATCTTCATGCTTAAGGGAAGTTGAGTGGAATCATGGGATTCCCAGCTGTATAATGCTGTAGAATGGGGACTTTTAAAATTTAAAAACTACCAAAAACAAATAAAGGATAGATCCATGGCACAATTTAAGTTCCCTGAAGCCCAGACATGAAAACACACCATTTACACACTGGGTGCAGGTGGTTAAATAGGAAGATTTATATTTCACAGATGGACAAACACTTCACACATCAAAGTTGTTTTGCTCCATTCTTGAGTGCAATGGCATTTAATGTAAAATTCTAACTAAGACTGCAGTAACTTTGCAGCTTTTGCTATTTGCAAATATTTTCTAAACCATCCTGGAACCTTGTGGAGTGAAATTATTCAGATTAAAACTACTTTTTAGTGGACTCTTACTTGTAGGATTAGGCAACATTGATGTAGGGCATGGATTCATTTAACCAGTATGTGGGTCCTTTTATTGTGTGTTTGTACATTTAATGCACATAGCCTAATATTTATGTAATTACAAGCTATTCTATTCTAGATTGTCCCTGACAGAGACAAAAAGGAGGGATTTAAGAGTGCGGATGTTTGGATGGCCATGTTGGGTTGCCAGGTTTGATGACCCAGTGGTGTGTAACCCCCCCCCCCACTGGCAGCTGATTGACACCCCACAGTCTCCACAATGAGGGAGAAGCTTTGTGAATGGAACTGAACCAATATGAAAGTGCAAATAGAGAAGAAAATCAACAATACACCAAAACCAACACACATTTTCAATCTTTTCGGCATTAATTCTTTTTTTATTGATGCTGTGTCACTCAGGGGGTGTTCTGTTTCTCTCCATACTACATTATTGTTCCTCTTCTGTGCTTACTACAGCATGTTGACTCAGAGGGAGTTGGGTGTTACTTCAGTTCTCAGGGTTTTTTAAGGATGGGCAATGACTTTCCCGCTGTGGCATGGCAACAGCCTACAAAAAAACACCTCAGCTAGAATGTTCAAACACAGACGGTCACGTCATATATTAAATATTTCATTTGCCTTGATCGAGGTAGACTTTTTTCTTTGACAGGAATGGGTTTGTCGCTTTGTAATTGTGTGAGTGTGTGTGTCTTTGCACGCACATGGGCATTGTTAGGAGTCTTGGGGGTCTCACAACATACAGTGTACAGTAGTACCTTGAGATCCGAGTTTAATTTGTTCTATAACTGGGCTCATCAAACAAGTCAAACAAATTTTCCCCCTTTAAAATAACTAAAATAATTTTTTCATCTTTGTAAAAAAACCGGTCTCACTGATGTTGTATCCATCCGCCAACACGTGATAAAGAATGAGATCCAGTCTCATTTTCAGTTTCACAGAAGACTTCAAAATATTTGGGGATTCATGAGGCAGAATGAGGAAAAATGTCACATTCACATGCAAGTTGAGTCACAGCAAAAAGGTCCTGGGTTCGAATCCTCCTGGGACTTTTCTGTGTGGAGTTTGCATGTTTTGCATGTTGTTCATAAACGTTTGGAATGAAATGGAGCTTTTAGACCCTTTTTTGAATCAGAAGGTAGCTTGGAATAACAGAATGGCTTTTAGTCTCGTGTGTGTGTGTGTGCATGCGTGCGTGCGTGCATGCGTGTGTGTGTGTGTGTGTGTGTGGATGCTGTCATCATCACACAGGATCACGGGATCCTCTCCTCTTCTGTGTACTGCTGCAGAAATCCTCCCATCTGTCGAACCTAATCAGCAGAGAGCAGCTTGCATGTTCACTGGGTCTTACAGTGGGATGAGTGCTCTCTTTCTCAACACACACACACATACACACACATACACACACACACACACACACACACACAGAGCGCTAATCCTGACACAGCAGAGCTACATCATATTAGTAAACCTAACACGGTGCTTAAGCATTTTATGTTCCAAGCAGGAGCTCCTTAATAAAAGTTTGATTTAAATAAAAAAAAAGTGAAATATGTCTCATAATGATGAATCAGATATCATTTACCTTTGACTGTGTAGTTCTTCATGTATTGTTGTACATTGAAAGTCATTGTTTTCATTCTCTGACCTTCACCATCATCTACACAAGTGAACTCAGTGACCATTCTAAACTCAGGGGCCCCAAGCATAGAAGCCCCTTGATGCCTTGATTTACTTCTTGTAGGAAACCATTGTTATCCAGCTAGAAGGCAACCCTTTTATATGACAATTATTTAACACAAAAACTAAAAACCCTTGTTGATTTTTGGCCATTGGTTCACATGAGAATGTCATTACCAGGGAATTAAACTACAAACTGTTGAGAGCAGCTTGTTTTTGTGGATGTTATTGTATCAGGTTATTGTAAAGTCAATACAATCTTATCATAGAAGGTTTCCAAAAATAAAAGATAAAAACTTAAATAACTCAATTACAGATAGTAGTAGAAGTAACTAAAGTAAGAGGGTCAGAAAAGCAAGAAAGGTGCAAAGACAATAAATGTATGTACTATATCTTTATGTTTGCAGGAAGATTAGCAATAATATGTTTTATGTTACTGAAAAATGGCCAAAACAAAAATAATGCTGCTGGAGTTTTGTTTTTTTTTTAATCTCAAGATGCATCTAATCAATTTCCTTAGAAAATTGTTATATTTCCTGCAGTAATTAAACCAGACTGGGTTTGTGGGCATTTTTTCTACAGTTTTCTATAAAAATCTAGTCATCTATTTGTTTGTTTGATTGTTTATTTGCTCAACCTTTTTAATGGATATGTATGGGTATGTATATTTAACCTGGATATGTATTGGTGACACTGGCCGTGTAATTATTATCTATGAGTCCACTTCACCTATACTGTGGCCATTGTCTGCTATGTTGAGGAACTAATTAAACTAGCTATATGCAAACAACACAGTAGGGTTACACGGCATTTCCTGAGAGCCTGGAAAAATATCTGCAGCACATTCTAACAATAGCTGTTGTGTCACAAGACCCTCAGAGGTATTTGTGTTTTGCAGCCTGAGGAAGATAAAAATAGTGCGTTCTGTTTCTCTAGATCACTGTTTCCATCTATCCAATATAATTTATAATCACAGGCATTCAGGCACAGACACAGAACAGTATGACAAGAAAATGATCATCATTGTGGAAAATTTCCTAATGTATTCTCACGCTGAGATAGATAATGGGTCATCAGAATAAATGATGATGAATCTCTCTGCATTATGGGTCACAGATCTAAGAAAAGCAGCATCATCAATGTTAAAAATGTGTGATTGTTGAGAATCTTCATATTCACGAGGATGTTCTTACACAATGTTTTTCATATTTTCTGCATATTATACATGAGTAAATCATTCTAATTGTACAATTTTATAAATTATAATCATTGTGATAGACCTCTGATAAACAGTTACTAGAGGATTTTGACTTTGCCAGGTTGCAGAGGTACTTACTCGCTAGCATTTCAGGTACTTTTTTTTTAATGGTTTTCTTTGAATCAGGATTCTTTTTTTTATGTCTCTCTCCATTCCAATCATCAGCTGTTTCTTGATCAATGACTTCAACCCTCTGTGTTGTCGTCTCTCCTCTCAGGTCTGTCTTGCATCCCTGTCCTGCCACCACGACGAGGCTCCTTCTATGTGGAGACGGGTACCGGTGTATCAATAGGCAGCGTTTTGTCCTTCTGGTGTAGGGATGGGTACCAGCTGGTCGGCAATGAAAAAATCTACTGCAAAGTCAAGAATGGAAAACCACAATGGAGCAACTACCTACCTGTTTGTGAAGGTACTGAGAGGGTCCTAGAAGCTTTATTCATAAAAGTGAATTTATATGTAATTAGTCTATTCCTCTTCTAAATGAAAAATCATCTTAAAGCACTAATGTAGTCGAATCAAGAACCATGTTTGTTCAGCACATCAGACAGAACGCCTTTTGTGACATTTTTTGTTATAGGTCTTCTTATTGAAAATCTGTATCTAGCTTATCATTGTTTTAGTCACAGGAAAGACGTTGCTAAATAACATTTACATTCGTCATACTTCATTGATTAATTTAAATTTCAGGGTACTATAGAAACATGAGACTGTAGGTGTAGCGTGCAGGTGAAGCCTCAATGTTTGAACGTTCTTCAAGCTCAGGGAACATTTTAAATCTTTCTTCTCAAAATTTACACAACTTGTGTGAGATGAACCTTTTTGTGGCTGTAAATGGGACCGTTACTGTATTAAAAATGCAAATATAGATCACAGGGAAAGGTTAAAAAAAAAAAAAAAATACACTAATTGCTGTTGCTGTTGAGAATTTTAAGATAATCTTTCCTGAAACATTTGCAGATTTACAGCATCAATTTTTTCCACTTGTAAAGCTTTATGTGCGGTTGGGTCAGAACTTTTCCATATGCTATTTGTCAGAAAATAAATGACCTGTTGATAAAATGAATATTGATAAACACAATTCATTCCCTCCACAGCGATCCCTAGACCTGAGGATCGTGGTCTCAGAGTGGCCGTGTTGGCCTCAGTGGTGAGTGGCATCGTCATCCTCGCAATGTCCCTGTCCTTCCTCATCTGCTGTCTACAGGAACGATCCAGTCGGGACCGAACCAAAAAGGAAGGACGGAGCAGGTAGGACTGGAGATAACAGGTGCAAACATGATGGAACACATCAGCCTCACCACCACCACCCCTGTTATTTCCCTGCTCTATAAGGCTGTTTCCCTCTCAGGCGCAGAGACAAGCGCTCCGCCCGTCGTGGTGAGTGTTGGCTGGAGAGAGAAGAAGGTCAATGGGAATCTTACCCTCCTCCTAAAATCTTCCATCTCTCCCAGAGGATGAATCCCCGACTGGCTCCTGATAGCCCCCTCTACTTGACAGGAGGACTCAGTGGATATGAAAACAGAGGATACCAGAGGTAAGTATTGCCTGTTTACTCGAAGACCAAAATCGCTGTGATACTAGTGATACAAAATGATGCAATTTTTTCAACTGGTGCTGATAATCAATAATCACCTACTTTAGCCCAAAGATTTACTTTCTCTGTTTCTCCTCACAGGAGTCAGGAGAGTTTGCTGAAGCCCTCCATGCCTGGAATCTACCGCTCTGATTCTCAACTTTACCCACACGTTGTCCTGCAAAGGGTCCCGACCCCAACAGCGCCCTCTGCCCCTTCTGCTCCATCTGCTCCCCTCTACCTCCACCTCCCATCATCCTCTACCGCCACCACACCTATCCACACGACTGCACCCAGCCAGCCTCACATCATGACCCAGTATCCCACCCCGACGTACCCCCCTAATCCCAACACAGCTGTACCTACCTATCCCATCCCAACGCCGGCACCTATCTACCCTAACCCTAATCCAACACCTCAAAGACCGTGGCAGTAGCAACCTCTTCTGCTTTCCGTGCTTCAAAGCAGACATGACATGATAGTGCAAAAACGGATTTTCCGAAGGTATAGAACGCCATCTCTTACTGCATGCTCGCTGAACTTTTCCTGCAATGTGACTCTTCAGGAACAGGTGATTCTTCCTGATCTGCTGCTGCAGCCTCCGAAGGAAGAGATTTTAGAGTCTTGTTTTCTTTCAGTCATCAGAAACTAGTTGGTCAACAAGGGAACATGTTGAACACATGCAGCGAAGGTGCACAGAGGACTATGGCTATAGCCGCCACTGCTTAGGTAGCTCAAATCTCTGCACTGTCGATTGTTTTTATGACCTAACTGTACATGAAAGGATCCTGTCAGACTTTCTGTTGTCCATACAGTAGAATCAAATCAAAGATTCCTAAAGCTCACGTGTGATATGAAAACGTTAAAGTTATTGGTCTATTTCCATCTATGCTGATGCACTGTTTGGGAAAATAGAGGAGGATGACAATGATGACGATGATGATGATGATGATGATGATTTCTGGGTAGCAAGCACATTGTGATTGAAATGCCACTTTTGCTGCAACTACTGAGTAGAATCACTTTTGTGTTTAGAAGGATTTAATTTGATGGTTTTTTGTTTTGTTTTGTTTTTTGCTCCAGTCAACAGTTTGAGTGAGTTTATATCCCTGACAAAATTTACATCACTAAATACTATGAAATACTAATCTATAGTAAGTGTTAATAATTATCACTACATCTTCTAAGTATGAGTGTACGTATGGTTTGAAACAGGTTTTCTTTTTCAGGAACAGAAAGGTCGTCTGCAAACATGGGTCAGCCTAAGGCTGCTTTAGTGTTTTTAATGGAAACTCCAAAATCACTGATTTGTTAACGTTGATCAGGTACTGAAGACCTCCTGAAAGACATGGATCTATAAACTTATGTTCACTTGAATTCTATCAACATGCTTCAAATTATGGATTATTATGCTTCCCAAATTTGATTATTTTAAACTTATTCCCTTGGTCTGTGTACAGACTTGTGTTGTCAGAAATGTTGTCCAAGACACCTTTATTAATGTGGTTTAGTGTGTTACAGACGAGCTTTGACTGTCTCTATGGTCTTAAGCATTAACTACAGTATATGCACTGACAAATCTGCACTTTACATTGTTTTTGAAGGTTGGATATTAATCAATTATTTTACAGGCTTAATATTTCTCTTAAAGTCATTACTCAACTATCTGTTGTATAATGAAATGTGAATAAAGAGACTTGCTTAGGTGAACATTTAATGACATTGGCTTTCAATGTGTGCTGTTCTGATAGAAGAGAGGAAGAGGAGAATAACAGATGGAGGAGGAAATGAGGAGGAAATAAGATCCAATTTATCATTATGTCATGACATTTGAAAGGGAGGAGAAAACCTCACTCTTCATCAGTATTCATTCATTCTTAGCAATGGTGGTCAAACACAAATACAACTGATGCAATTCTGACTGGGAGATGCGGTTTGCAAATTTACATGATAGATGGTTGGATACTGGATTAAAGGGTTCTGGATTACAAAACCTGGACTTGAATCTGACTTCATAAAGTTTGTTGAGTTCACACATCACTTAGAAAAAACAGGTTTTTTCCATATTAAGATAGAAAATCAGAATTCTGTCATTTCAGCCTTGTAATTAAAATAAAGCCTGCCATGGTTTTCTACAAAATTGTAATAAATCTGAAGGATCTGATGGAAAATAGTTTATTTTGTGCATAAAATAATCTTAAATGTTACATCACTTTATGAAAAAAGGGGGAGAAGACAAAAAATGGAGGGCATTGTAAGAGCTGAAGGATTTTATATCCTCTCATTAAATAATAAAGAGCTGTTTGTTTATACCTTAACTCCAATTACAAGTTACCACAAGTACAATATGTATGCAGACAGTAAAATCCGGTGTGTATGACTGTGTACCAAGTAAATAATATGAAATAATAAGAACAGGCTACAAGGGAAGAGAGAACCAAAAAAAAATAAAACGTTTAGAGCAGGGCTTTTCCAAATCTGACACTGTACAGAAACTGCATAAGATTAAGATCAAATTTATGCTGGAGTTAATCTACTGAAGACTTTTACTGTGTTCTTGTTTCTATCTGAAGAAATTATGAACAATTTAAGGGTTGTCACCTAAAAACAGCTAACTTTTATTCATGTGTAGTGTTTTCAGTTAGACTTGACCAAGTTTTGTCTAAACACTTGTAGTGCTTTGGAAAATGGTTGCAGGAGATGTTTCTCCAATTACTGTGCTTCCTACACCATCAAGGAGTAAATTAAAATTACTGAAATCCTGGAAATATTCTCTAAACTCAGCAGGGATGCTCCACTTTTCTACTTCTATAAACTGTCCTATTATTAAGAGAAAGACAAAACCTTCAGAGTGACATTTAGAAACATGCATGTCTACCTCTACCCGTTCAGGGCTCATAAATTATAAGCAAACTCGTTTTTTTTTTGTTTTTTTTTAAATGATACCAGGATAAAGGTAAATGCTGACAACCAGCGTCAACAGGATTTGTTTAGATGTGACTTCAATTTCATGTTCTATCTCCTGAGAACGTCGACAGTATAAGGATGTCAAATTCCAGATATATTACCGATATTTAGAACTGGTATCTAATATCACCAAGTTGGATGAGGTAAAATTCAAATGTCAAGATTCTCGGAAGTTAGCCTCAATGTTGTTTATCACTAAATGTCTTGTCTAAATAAATGACCAGAAAACAATCTAGGACTCTTTTGCGCAGCTTCATTGTGGTCACCTCCTTCAGAGTGTCTCCTCATGCCCGTCCACAGAACATAATGAAACTAAGCCCCCCCGAGTCACCTCTGAAGAAACATGTAGTTAAAGCTTTAGTGGTAGTAGCGTGTGCTCAAATTTGACCTTCCAATCCTGGTTTTTTTCCTGTCAACCTTTTTATACTGTAACCTTTGAAATCTGGACCTCATTGGCCTGCCTCGTCTTTGACAGACATTATGAAAACTTATTTTACTAGTTTACTTCACACTTGGGTGCTTAACATTAGCAAATCTTCATTTGTGATTCCATCTTTGGTAAAAGGTTACTGTACCCACCATATTATGAACTTTTGAATTGAACTTAAGACAAAGACAGAATTCAGTCCATATGAAAAAAAAATGTTTACTCTCAAAGGATTCAACCTCCATTTCTTGTTACAGCAGATACATCAAAAACAATTCACATAAATATCACTTTTTCATAACCTGTTGACTAAACCTTAGTGGTCATTTCAAATGGCACTAATGGCAACAATATAAAACCGTCTAGTACCAACAACTTTGCTTTTAAAGCTTTAGAAAGAGTATGAGGGTTATTTTACAATTGGATCATGTCAAACATGTTCAAGGCAACACAATCACGGCATACTTTCAAGATTAGAGGAACTAGAAATTAAATAAGAGTTTACATGTCACTGAAATTGTAAGCAAAATCCACTCTTGCATACACTGTTTATATGGGCCTGTAGTACATTTCAAAGTTAGTGTGATAAAATTCTACTTTAGTGAACTCACTTTTCTGTAGCTATAGATATGTTTTTAGGATGGTTCATTAGAAAATAGCTTGATGCGATTATTATTATTTTTATTGCTTAACCTGAAATCGGTCAACTTAACCAAACCACACATTCTGCAGTTAAACTCATGTATGCTTAGTGCACAGGAAAAGAAATTTCTTCCAACGAAATAGTTTTTGGATTGTGTTGAGATCCTTCAAGAGACCTCCCACCCCACCCCACCCAAAAAAATAGATTAAGTAAAACACTAGGGCCTCCCCAATAGCACAAAACCATATGGATGATTTTTGTGTAAAGGTTCTGCAGCTGCCAAGGAGGATCAGGAGCTGGAACTGTAAGACATGGCACAACATTAAAAACAAAAATGGTTTGTCTGTTAAACCGAAAAGAACCCTCCGCTGTGGGTGTTTCTAGTTCAGCATACAGTAATTACCTTCACAGAACTGTCAGAATGTGATGTGAAGACACAGCATAGGCATATATGGGCTCAGTTCTTCAGTGCACATTAAAAACACCTTTTCACAAAAACTCCATGTAAAGACCCCCCCCCACCTACTCACGTTTGGACCATTCCTGTCGAGTTGTTGTGGCTTTTGTTTCAGTACAGGACTTCCTTCAGTCTGAAACATTCTGGGTAGAATTCATGACAATTGATGTCAATTATGGTCCAGTAGACATCTTGCAAATATACAATAAGGAACTTCCAAAAATAAATGCAAAAAAAAAAAAAAAAAAAAGACGTTTCAAGTTTAACCTTAATGCAAAGAGGAATTGTCCCATTTCCTGTCACAGATCAAAACAATACCAGAAAACAAGTTGTATGGTCAACAGGAGCCAATATTCAAGTAATTCATTAAAAATTCTCCTTTAAACCCATTTACTTTGTGAAAAAATTCAGCCAACCTTAAGACTGGACACGTATGGAAATTTGCTCATTCATAATCAGCTCTTAAAATACATTTTTGGATGGTAGTTATGCGACTCTGCACCAATCAAGGGGTCTGAGAAGGAGTAGACATTCTTTTTTTTGCCTTAAACCTTACCTAATACTGGACAAATTTTATACAGCACAGTATTTTCATATGACTTAAATGTATCTGGAGATCTTTACAAACATTTAATATAACAATCATTTTATGAAAATAAAATGTCAAGGGATTGGGGAGTTTCTCTGCAGCAGTGCACACAGGAGCCTGGTTCTCTGTCAGGTCACTCATGAGGGGAACAGATAAATGAATATCTGAGTTTATCCCCTCTGAAGATGCTGAAGTGTCACCGAAGCCTCACATTCCTCCACGCAACAGCCATAATAATTCTTAGTCTTCTGACTTTTAGGCTTCAAGTGCAACATATAATGGCCTTTGGTAAAGGTCTTCTGTGTGAGGACAAATCAGCCATTGAAAGAACAAAATGGCCACATTCTCACCAAAGGACACATTATCACGTGAGTGGCTATCAAGTCTATCTGCACTTTAGTAAGGCCAGTGTACGTCCTCAAAGTCTCCTGATTGACCCATGTTCACGTCGGTCTCCAGCAAGCTCATGATGACGGCCAGAGCGGCCTCATCACTGCTGAAGTTACTCAACCCCGGCACCACCATGCTATCCATGTCCAGCTGGGATGATTCACCTGAGTCAGACAGCAAAGATAGGAAAAATGAACTTCAAAAACTAAAGTGAAATATCATCTGCAACGATCAATACATCCGTCATGAAACCATATAAAATATACATGTAAATATGAAAATATTATGTCTTTTGTTACTGTGCCACGAGTGTAGACACACCTCATTTAATGGTTTGCTTTATTTGAGTATTTAAATTGTAGATTCTCATTGAAGTCAGCAAAACTATGAATGAACACATGAAATTACATAGAAAACAAATGCAAAACAACTTATAATAATTAATTTATCTCCTACAGACAAGAAAAACTGGAACCTTGACTTGGATTGACACCAACAGTACCTGTATGATCAGTAGCTGCACTGCTGGCGCCTGCTGCTGTCCCTGAGTCAGACTGAGCCTGTAGTGAACTGCCTGCTGCCTCCTCTTTACTGGACCCCTGGAACAAGCCACGTTACTTTAACACACACACACACACACCTCATGTTTCAGTGTGTGATTAAACATAGGAAATCTTTTGTCTGATGTTTAAATTTTTCTGCATATCAAGTTTTACCATGTCTCACATGATTTGCTTGTAGAAATACTAAAGACAAATGACTGCTGGGGTGGAGACAAGTGAAAACTCTGAGTCGAGTAGAAGTACACAAATGTGTTCCAATACAAGTAACAGCGGTTCCTTATTGCTGCCAAGTTTGCAAATCAATTCCTGTTTGGTACATGCAAATCAAAAACAATCCACATGTTGCCATAAAAAAAAAATATGAAGGACTACCTTTAACGTGTATATAAATACCACATAGCATCAACAGCACAAAATCACCAGATACAGTAGACTTCAGTATTCATTATCCTAAACATTTCTACACCTCAACCACACATTTAAACTGAACTCCTTTTGTGTCAGGACTGGTGTGATGCGTCACTCACACTCTGGCTGGTTTGAGGGGAAACCAGTGGAAATTTCTCCTGCGTCAGACCGAACGGACTGGAAGATCCACTTGATGGAGAGGAATTCATCCTGTTTAAATAAAGGTCCAAACAGTTCCTTTACTGCAAGTATACCTTTAAGCTACTGACATGAACATTGAGCCTTCTATTGTCTCAGTCCTGTTTAGTGTCCTACCCTAACAGAACTCCTGCCTTGACTCATGTCCATGCCTACTGTTACACAAAGCAGTAAAAATACAAACAGTGAAGGAATACTGATATTCCTAATTACTTTATGACACAACAAACCTGTAAGTGTCAGTGAGCTCATTTGCAATTTGGGTTCCTATGCTTCCTGCGTAGATCATTGTGCCAGAACCACTGGATATGCTGGGAATTATGGGTATTTGTTTTGCATCTTCTGTGGAATAAGAAAAGAAAATTTTTAAAAGATAAAATATAAATGTACGCCTATAAAAATCAGTGTGTCGTTGTTACCCTGAAGTGCTTTGGAGGTGCCTGCCTCAGAGTCTTTTGTGTTAGCAGGCCCTCTGTTGGTGAAAAGTAGCATTTATTCTAGTGTACATATTGATTAACTGTATTTGAAGTAAAGATTTGGGCACGGGTGTGCAAAAATCTCATTGAATTTGTACTTACGCAACAACCCTGTTTAATGACACGATAAACTCAACTTCTTTGGTCCAAGGATTTGTGAAACTAAACCACTGGCTTTGGAGGGTAACATAGGAGCCGTATTTTGTTTTAAACTTGTAGCACGGCGTCTGAATCTTCTCTTTGCTTCGAAGAGCTGCCAAGAGATTGGATGGAGCATTATCACAAAGCACAGCGGGGAAAAAAAAAATATTTATACAAGCTGCCAATCTATTTTAAACATGAAATAATTTCAGCATTCATATTGACAAGTAGATTGATTAAAATACTCCATCACCTTGCCTGTGTTTCTCTGCGAGAAGCTGCAGGTCATCCTGGTGGAAGAACTCATAACATGATGTGCCAAGAATTTCCTGAGGCAAATAGCCGACAACCGTTGTGGCTCTGTGAAAAGCGGAGGATTAAGATGGAGTTTTTGGTTTTATCAGCTTCCCCCAGCATCACTTAGGATCGCATCAGTTTAAAAAAATTAATTAATTTAAATAAAAAAAAACACGAACAGCGATGGGACGAAAATGAAATGCATTGAAGAGCCTCTCCACATATAACAGTGACATGTGGGGAAATTTGATAACATGATTCACTATACTTGTATGAAATTACTTCCCAAAAAGTGATGAGTTGCATGTGATGCCGTCAAGACGCACAGCCCCTTCTGAGAAACAACGGTAAAGAGAAAAGATTATCTCAAAAATCATGCTGCAGGCTCTGATGCCTCCTCATGAACCATTTATGTCCTCAAGTGGAAACGTGTGGATAGCAAAAAAACAAACAAACCAAAAAAAAAAAAAAAAACGAAAGTAAGATAATGAGGAGTGACTGCAACCACAACGCTCACCGTTGGTCCACGAAAGTGAATTTCCCATCAATCGCACAGCGAGTGACGAACTCGGCAGGCTTGACGTGAATGTCTTTGGAAGGCTGGTGGGACACGTGAGGGAGGAGGCGACACACTGTCACCAGGCAGGTCAGGCTTGAGGATTCCTTCTCAGCGTCCCCCTCCGAGTCCATCTGGGCGCTCGGCCAGCTCCGCATGTATCCAGTGCAGTAAAGGGTACAGTATCTGTAAGCATCTACGGCCAGAAAACACCGGAAATCACTCAGGAAATGTACAGATATCAGGCTGTCTTTACACAGCAGGAAGGAAGGGATGTCATTTGTATTATTTTCAAGCAGTTATGTCAATTAAACTCATAACAATACAAAAAAAAAAGATGGATTGTCATGAAAGAACAGCAAACTATCACCTGGATTTATTTTCAGATGCAGATAAAAAGCTCTTTAAAACAGGGTACAGTATTTTCCACACTATAAGGCACACTGGATTGAGGTTACAGCTGAGAGTTGAGAACTCAATGAATGTCCTATTTTAAAACTGTTTTCATATATAAAGCGCACTGGATTATAAGGCGCAATGTCGGTTTTTGAGAACATTAAAGGCTTTTGGGTGCGCCTTGTAGTGCGGAAAATACTGTTGTTAGAAACTAACTGGTTAAGGCCAGAATACCATGGGGATTGGAGAGCATATATTATATTATACATGTATTGTTATACAGCATGTATAGTAGCTTTGAGTACTTCCAATGGTTTATTTACATGTTTGTGAACAAGGAAAAATCAGTTATTGTGTTTTTAATGAGTAAAACCATCACTAACAAAAGGAGTTCAAGGCTTTTCCATAAAAGAAAATGTGTTTTCTCCAATCACTGATGTTGCTCAGATTGTCAGAACCAACTTCTCTATGCTGACATCGATATTAAAACCTGATGCAGTAACTGCTGCATAAATATTGTTGGAAAACCCTTAAAATCCAGACCCCAATCCAAACGCACCTTTTTTTTTGGAAGTACTGGGCAGCGAGTGTTTGTCTTTATGCTTCCCCATCATCCGGTTGTGCTTCATCCGGCAAAAGAAGGATCTCCGAGCTCCTGTGGCCATATGAAAGGACCTGACGGGGGCCTCTGCTGGGCCCTGAACCCCAGCTGTTCACAGAAACACAGCAGTCACAGTAATGACATGTGGCTAATCCCAGATCGCTCCGGGGTCCTGTGCACATCATAGTCATGTCTCAATCCTGACTCACTTGCAGCATCAGCGAGGCGTTGCCTAGGGAAGGATTCTGAAGCGGCCAGCTGTTCCTTCACCTTGTTGATGTCTTTAGGGTGGATGAAATCGAACAAGCTCTGCCCAGTCAGCTCAAACTGGAAGCCAAAGAGAAGGACATCCACTAATTTACTATCTAGGATACACGTCATTGCTTTATGTTGTATTTTCAAAAAAAAATTTTTTACTGGATTCCAACTAGTCTGCAATCAGTTATTCATGAAGTCACCCACATCAGACTTTCATGTGCTTAAAATGATGCAGAAATTCTTGTATTTTACATCAACTCTGCAGACAAACCATGTCTGACTCAATAACTATGCCCGCTTCTTAGGGTTTGTTTGTTTCATTACTTCCTGTTGAATTGATCCGTCCTCTCTTTTCATTCACGTCCTGCTCTGGAGATTTCCTTGCTGCCTAATTAACCTGTTCTACTCTGGTTAGTTTCACATCTTTCCCCGTCTTGTACTTAGTAAGTGTATCATCCCGTTAGTACCAACATGCCTGCGTTACACACCTTTCACTGTTCTGTTAGTTATTGGATCTGCCTACAAGCTTTTGTGCAGAACTGGATTCACCCATGGAATCTGATCTGTATTATATGCCACAGATTTAATCTGGCTCTCAGGTGTTTAGATGCTCAGTTACACTGTATTCATTAGCTGGTACGGTATATTACTGTAGGCGAAAATGCATTCTGGAAAAATCAAGTAAATTGAAAAGCCTGGTTGCCAGACTACACCCATTCAGAAACATTGATCTTTGCTTGTAAATCTATGAAATGAGTGGTGGTAAGATTTTTTGGATAATATACATTTTAGTTACTCACCTTTACACTTTATTTGATTTTCATTAGATTACATTATAAGATGTTTTTGGATTTCTCTCCTGGGATTTTTGCAGCTTTGTGGTTCCATACCTAAATTGTTGTGTTCATTGCACAGTAATTGTACTGTTGAATGTTGTGCATGTCATTTGGCTGAACTGGTTGGATGGTCTAGCTATGGATACAACAACTGGAAAGTGAGATGTGCAGTGAGTGCCACACACCCGACTAAAGTTCAGGATCTTGGAAACGGACTCCGAGATGAAGAGAATTTTCGCCCGGTCACAACTTACGACTAACAAGAACCCGTCTGCTGCCTGGTAGAGACAGAAACAAACACATAGATGGAGAATATAACAGAATCCATTCAGACTAGCTGGGGGTGTACATCAGTGCCTACCCTGAGCACAAGGTGCCTCAGATCATCATGAGGGAGGATGGACGCCTTGTGGCTGGTGTCTGTGAAGGCGCTGCTCGTCCCAGCTTTAAAACACGGGAGACAAAAGATCTTAGATGGACCACACTGGACGACCAACATTTAAACTGCCTTGTGTTTTACCCTTAAGGGCTTTCAGGTGCTGTACAGCCTTCCGCAGCACAGTGAGTTTGTCCAGTTTTCGAGCCATGGGCTGACAGGCAGGGATCATGGCCGACAGCTCGTCGATGAGGTTGTTCATTTTATCCCGTCGCCGCTTCTCAATCTGGCTGTGAGGCTCCCTGGAGACAGACAGAAAACAGCTCCACATAATGACCTCAACTCTTTGCTAGAGTTAATATAGAACAGTGAAAATCGCCAGTATTCATTTGTGACCACATTAAACACTAAAATGACACCATTTTTTAAAAAAAATATCACCTGAAGCACTTCATTTTGGCATGTTGATCCTCTTCTTCAGATCTGAAAATAAAGGCATCACTTCAGAGAAAAATATCAGACATTATTCTTGTTAGAATAAATGTATGTATATGAAGAAAAGATACCTGCTGAGGTATTCATCCATTTGGAAATTGAGGCTTTGCCTGAAAAAATTAAAGACTTAAATTAATGATTGATTGATTAATAGCAGTAAACTTGAAGTAAAATATTTTCACCTATGCTCACAAAATACTTCTTTCCCTCAAATGCTGTTCACAAATTCATCGAATCCAGTGTCCTGTTGTACTTTATCAAGACAATTCATCCACACGACAGGTGAAGCGTATGAAGACGCTGATTGGACGACATGATTACTGCAGAAGTGTGTGTGGGCGTGGCCACAGCAAAAAGCCTTCCTTCACCTGAGAGTTTGAAGAGAAATTTGTTGTGTAGTGCAATATTAATCTGTTTTTAACCATTTGACTGTAATCGTTGTACACATTTCATATACATGGAGTGATCCGTGGTCAAAATAGTGATATGCTACGTCTGACAAGTTTATGGATTGTCTTGTTTTTCCAAAACATTATGAAGGGGAGGAAAAGCTAAAGTGGTGATTCTGTCATTACTGATTGTCTTTAATAATGAGAACATCGACATCTGACAGGGGTGTCTGACCTCTCCTCCACATCTCCTTTTCGTTTCCTTGGCAGCTCAACTGGTGACAGCAAGGAGTTTGCTTGGCTTGGGTCTTCTTCCTCTGCAGTGGTATCTGAATGATGAGAATAATCATCACAGTCATGACGGACACTAAATAAATGCGTCAGCCTTGAGACCTCTGTAAGCTGTGTTGTCAGGAAATAAAAAGAATGAAAACCTGCTATTCTGCCTAAAGTTTCTGTTTGCTTTGTGCAGATACCAAGAAGTGATGAAGAACTATTCATCAGTAGTGAAGGTGATGAGTACATGTGCTGATGCTTGGAATCAAATTTAAATGAATGGTGTGATACAATGCAATTATGTCTAACGTCATAGAACTTTTGCACCCAAGTTGCTTTAAATTGGAATTAATACTTCACATAATGCAATCTTCAGATTATTATAGCTCTATTAATTCATTTTGAAAGTCATCTTAGCAATACTGTCAAATAAGTAACAGCAAGAAGTAAAAACAAAATTTCTTACATTAAGTCGTTTAAAAAAAAAGTGGAAAATAGTCTATTTTAAGTGTATGATCATTTAGAGAATTCAAATGTTTAAACGCTGTATTGAATTGCTCAGAATTGAAAATCATGTATTTTAATTACATCTCTGGAAGTTCCAGACACTCAATTCAAATACAGCATAACTATTTCAAAAGATGAGTCGTTTTGGTATGACTTTCATTATTCCCAGTAGCCTTAAGATTTTTTTTTTTTTTCATTTTAATACATTAATTTCCCAAATCAAACCTATGAACTTTAAAATAGCTCAACAAAACTTCAGATTATAAAAATTACACTAAATAATTTTAGATATCATTTAGAAATAATTGTAAATCAGTTCATGTGATGTCATTACACTACTGACCTTCACTCAGAAGCCCCAAGGCTGACTGACTTCCTGCATCACTGGATTTGTCACAACCTGAGGAGAACCCAACAACAGGAAGTCAGTGTTTGTCTCCACAGGTAGGCCGTTCAGGTGAGCTCACCAAACCACACCTCTGACATGACTCCTAAATGGGTTTGTAGAGGTAGCAGTTATTTTCTCACACAGAAATGGGTGTCAATCAGGGGAATATGACACACACCTGAGAGAACCACACACACAGTCTGTCTCCAGGTGGTCCATGAGTGCATTGACTGAAGGCTGCCGTCAAACGGCGCCAAACCCCCGTCTGTGCTCTGAGTTTGTCAGTTCAAACGGCACGTGAGAGCAAACATTTGGACTACAGTCTTACCTAATGCTTATATAATGCTGTAACACTGACCTACTTCCCTCTCCCTCACTGTGACATCAATTCAGGGGGAAAAATATTAATAAAAGTGAACAAAGACTTTCAACATCTACAACAATCCGCCTTGACTGACCCATATTCTCCAATTTTTCTAACTAAACGAGGACGTAATTGATCAGAATGACAAACTTTCAAGTAGCCCAAATTTTTATGTGAGTTTTTTTTTTTTAATGATAAACATAAAAGTTTATCTTTTTGCAAATATGTGAATCATATTGTATGTGTAGATTCTTAAGAGGAAACCTAGAAATAAATTAAGTCACAGAATTACTTTCATAATTAAGGTAGAAAGGTAGAAAATTACATTTAAAATAAGTTTTCCATTTTTAATATAATAAATTTTATTTATGTTGACACAATTTTCTCGAATTCCCTGGGGGAATTTAGTGGGTCATCATCACTGACGCAAAAGTGGAATGTGAGCCCAGATCTGCCTGCTCTTCATTCCACCCCCCCTTGTTCTCAGTCCTTGAACAAAAACAAGCCAGCCACTACGTTACACAGTTTTTCTGGTATTATTATTAGTCAGGAAAAGTTTTTATATAGATCTGTGTGAAATTTATCTGGTTAGAACATAAAATCTAAGAAGTGATAATATCTGCTTTGCTGCTGAAGGAAGAATTTCAGTCACATTCTATTTCAGTCACGCTCTGAGTCACACAAAGGGCTGCAGCTTCGGTTGTGACGAAAGTGCTGACGACAAATCAGCAGACGACGTAGGATATAACTGACAAACAAATATTGATCAGAGATTTTAGCCTAACAACAAGCATACATAATGCAGCCGGCGGCCACTATAGTGACAGTTACATCTTCATGCTGCTTGAATGACTTGAGGGTATTTGGAAGTCAAAATTCCAGAATAAGAAACCTGATTAGATTTCTGGATATGATAAAGAGCCATGGTACAGTGTGTGCAGAGGAGCATCTAAGAATACACTTTAGTTTAATGCAATATAAATAAGCATTCACCAATAAAAACTACTGGAAGTAGAGCAGAAACCAAGAAACTGACCAGTCCATTTCATGCAGTCACACAACAAATGTCACAGTGATCAGTGTGATCTCTGCACCTGTAAATAACTTTTAATTTTACCATTAGTATATTAAAAAATACTATTATGTAAAACTAAAAGAGAATGTATGTAAATTAGTATTTAGAGTTTTACACTAGTTCAATCTTGCTCATTTTGGTTAATACATTTAATAGTTTGCCAGTATGTGCACTAGTGAACTGTCATTACAAAAATGACACGTCAGGTTTGGTCACACAATCGTTTCGTTTCCAACTAAACAGCGTAAAAAAAAAAAAAAAAAAAAAAAACACAACACATGCTGAGTCAGCAAAAGGCTTTGCTACCTGTGTCAAATACAAATCACCATTTTATTCAAAAATCAGAGGCACAAACTGCCAATCAAATCTGTATTCCTCTAAGAAATAAAGCCTTTGTAGATATTAAATGTAATGCTGAAATTATTAGTTACAATTTTAAACAATCATAGTAATAAAAAAATGTTCTCCCATTTAACAGTGATAGAAAAATTCTGACATGAAACATAGTGAACTATTAATGAATCTACCGAAGTGAACTGTTAATGAATCTATCAAAGTAGGATGGATTTTGTAAAATGTTTGATCTGGATCTGTTGTTATTTTGTCAAAGTGCATACAAATTATAATACAGGTGTTATTCTGTTTAACAATGTTTGTATAATTTTGATAAAGATTAGGCTTTAATGTAACGAAAAACAACTCACATGTGGACATTTTCGTTCACATCTTGAAATGTTACATTCAAATGATGATGGGAAAATTCATGCTACAATAATGCTTTTTATGGAATATAAAAATGTCCAGTTTGATGTGAATCAAGATCATAATCTCAATATGATGAACTGAAACTATTTATCAAAAATAGGTCATGCCATTTTTTAAATTTCCATGCGAAGTAATACACGAATCGTAAAGAAGTTTATCGTCAGATTAAGATTTTTTCATATAAATTGGCAGAAATTTTCTTTTACAGTTGCAAAATCTTACCAAAATCTTGGGTCTGTATAATAAAAAGCTAGTCTAAACTACACTAACTAAAAATTAGAACAAAAAAATAATTTTATCGTTATTTTGTAACTGAGTATTCTGTTGGGTAATACGTTGGTTCATAAATGTCAAAAAAATCTATGTTACAATTAAGAAGCTAAAAAGTGTAATTTTGATTATTTTTTGCACAGAAGAAAGGCAGATTAGTTTTCTTTCGTTCCTCTGACTAATAGGAAAATGGTATCAGTTTTATGGGGTTGACCCTGGTTCAACAAGTAAAACAGCAATCATATTTTTCCCTTAGACAATGTTAGGAGTGCACAACTTTTCAAGGCTTTGATGTATTACTCAAAATATTAACAACATTAGGAAAATGTCCTATTCATTTTTTTAAAAGTACAAGCTTGCTTGCATACAGTAGAAGTTATAACAAAAGTTAATTATACAACTACACAGGTTCATCGAAATAAAAACAACTTCACCTGTAGCACTAAATGTAGAAACCAGATATTAAACTGTCAAAGAAAACTAATTCAGGCAGCTGCTTTCAAAGTCAAAGCATCAGTGGCAGTGACAGCAATGGCTCTCAAGTCTAATAGAGGTCTTCATGTTGTTCTTCATTGTTCTTATTCTCCTCAGGTGATTAAATGGTGCAGAAGACAAGCCGTGAATCCCACAGCTGACAGAAGATATTTCTGTCATTTTTACAGGAGATATTTTAGACATCATATATCATATATGGTCAAAGGTAGCATATATAAAATGGATGTCTCTAAGTGTGTAGTGTGATATAGATCGAGACAATAATGTAAATCTGCTGGAAACACATGCACAATCATTTGTATAATAGTATTATAGATAAAGGAATACTTTATTTATGGTAGCTGCTGTCCAGTATAGATAAGGCTAGAAGAAAACAAGCATCTGAGACAGTTGTGTTTAGAGGCATGTGATCAGCTTAAGAAATATATCCAGATGACCTTGACTTTTTTCATGAAAGAAAGGGATGCAGATTTATTATATGTGAAGGACTGCTTGTATCTTTGCCATGACAAAGATCCACCCTGGTTTTTAAAATAAATTTCCTATCTTTAAATAAAGTACTTCATTCACTTTAAATGCAGAAATACTAAACATTATCTGATATGTGAATTTGATTCACAGATTAAATTCTATAGTCTAGTTGAGCAAGGATACAGTAGCAAGGTTCTGCACTAGGGAACTCAACTATTTTATATTGTATGTGATTTTATTTTTGCTTATAAAGCAATCACAGGTCATATAATATTTAGAAACTGTAAGTTTTAGAACTATATTTTATTACCCAGTTTTATTTGTCTTTTAACACTTTTTTCTGCATGACATACAAATTTCTTTGCCAAGGACTGCTCTGTGTGATTAATGATTACATGCATTTTTTAAGAGGTATCCTCCTGACAAACAGACCAATATTTAAACTGTAAATATGCTAATGTATAAATGTCCATTGTCATGTCTGCTTGAAATTAAAGTGGTTATAAGTTAATGGTTAAATAAACTCTATGCTTGTTCAGTTAAATAAAACCAAACTAATCAAGAAGGTTTTACATTTATTGACAGAATAAATGTAAAATCATTTATTCTGTGAATAAGTGGTTTTACATTTATTCACAGAATACTTGTTATGTGGATGCCT
Organism: Antennarius maculatus; assembly: GCA_013358685.1. Classification (NCBI taxonomy): domain Eukaryota; kingdom Metazoa; phylum Chordata; class Actinopteri; order Lophiiformes; family Antennariidae; genus Antennarius; species Antennarius maculatus. Next base: position 11,343,896 of record CM023627.1, read on the forward strand.
ACTGGAGGTGATAATTAAATTATAAGTATCTATATTGCATTGCACAGAGATATAAGATCTTTAAAACGTATGACCATGGCAGTGTGGTATTTAATAAAGTTGGGTCAAACATTTTATTTCTTCATTAGTGTTTTCGGTGTCGGAGTTAGATAGGCAGACTGTCTCCCTCTGCTGGCCGGGGAGGGAAGCGCTGCTCCACTGATCTACTGACCCAGTTTTGAAAAAGCTGAATGACGAACCTCGTGGAGCCTCTTAGACTAGTCTCCTCAGGGTTAGAATCTAAAACTAAATTTACATTTTTATATGACAACCATTCCAAAGCAATGTTACACAAATCAATGATAACGGATATATTTTTTGTTAGCGTTAAAGGGACCTGTTGCCACGGTTACAGTCACGTGGTTTCCTGACGTTTCCAGTCGTTCTTCACTTCCAACTACGGAACATAGCGTCCCCCCCCGCGCGTACCGACGGACAGGAGCGCGTACCGGTTGTAGCTCGGCCTCCATCCCTCGATCATCAAGTATGTTTGTGTCTGGCTGATCCAAACCGGTTCTAAACATAATAACGATTGACTTTAACCACCAGCTTTGTGTTAGTGATGCTCCTGACTAAATGTATTTTGTGTTGTTACACATGAATGTAACCATAAAGTTTAATTCTCATGACAAGAACTAAAACAGTTCTACTTAGTTGCATGAACTGGTACAAAAGTGCCATCTGGGAATATTAGATAAATGTGGTGTTGTTGCAGAAAAATGATGTATAAGTGAATTTTAAAAACATATAAAAGTTGATTGAGATCCAGATAAAGCAAAAACTAATGCAACCGGTCCCGGAGAACCTACCTGCTCCTCTGTCCGCAGCCCCCTCGGAGCCACCGGCCGACATGCCTGCAGCCGTGCGCCGCTGTGACCGGTGAAGACTACGGAGCGCCGCCGCGCATGTGAGCCGCCGGCTGTCGTAGTACAGAGGAGGAGATGAGGAGGAGAAAAGCGAGCCGGGGAGCCGGCGGTGGCCAACAATTTACTTCATTTTTTCCCCTCATCCCTCCTCCTGTGTACATTTTTACATAGGAGGCGGAGTGGTGGGGAGGGGCGAGCGGAGACGAGAAAGACGCAACACCAATCTCCTTTAGAAAACCCAGAGAAGAGGGAAGATTTAAACCGCGTCTCCTCCTTCATCACCTTTTTTGGTTCATTCATGACTTTTAATCCTGGAGTAAACTGGTTAAACTAGGACTGTCATTTGAGGACTTCTCAGTCCTGAGTCAGCATTCCTGGAATTGTGGAAACTGAACAAATTATGTACTAATTGACAATTCCAATTGTCTAACAGGAGGGATATTGAGATTGTGCTGACGCTGATATGATCATTTAAAATTCAATTTTTATAATATGAGCCCGCAAACCAGTGTGAAGCTGGTTTCCCCGTCGGTTCCCTCATGTTGGTGACCTGAACTGCGGTTTGCGGGCTGCGGTTCCCGATTTGACGCTCCTGGCTTCCCCCAAACACAGAGACGATGATGAGGAGGTCCCACTCTGTCATAATTTTGTGGCACCTAGACCACAAGAACACGGTCGTTCGTAAATCCGTGACATAGAAAACAAATTCTGCCAGGATAATACAACATCTCACGGTTATTTTTTATTTACCTATTAGGACGCTCCCTCCATAAAATTAGAATTATTCATTCAGTCGTTAATCTTAATGTCCTTCTTTGTCCACTGTCGCGGGGAGCTGAAGCCTATCCCAGCTGACTGGGGCGTGAGGCAGGGGACACTCCGGGCGGGACGCCAGTACACTGCGGTGCTACATATAGATAAATATGCACGCAAACACAACTACGGATAATTTGGGACGGGCCAATTCACCTGAAGTGCATTGTTTTGGAGAAGGGAGGAAGCCACGCAGACACGGCAAGAACACTCAACTCCAGTCAGAGCCACCCAGAGCGCCACCGTGTCGCCCCAATTATAATTATATTTAGATTTAATAATTAAAGACCTCGTTTTTAGCATAAAATATTGATGTCTAATTTCATTTCCCCACACAAACAGGAAAGCTTTCTCAGTAAAAAAAAAAAAAAAAAAGTCTTCAAATCATAATTTGTTAACCACTCACTAATGATTTCATTCATTCAAACCTGATATATAAATGTACCATTCTGCAAAGTAAGACATCATCATTACAGCTGACGATCTTTGTCCTCACCTACATAGTGTAACTCGAGACCTTTGCACGAGACTTTACGTAAGGAGGAAGGCAGCACGTGCCAGTGAGAAACGTGTTGACCTATATATTATATAACTGCGGTCACGTGCCGGTTTGGCTGCGCTAACCCATTTAAAGTCCGTCTGCGGAGAAAGTCGCCCTGTGTGTTAACTTTAAAATAAACCGGTGACGTTTGAAGCACTCATTCACTCCAAAGGCGCTACTTTTAATTTAAAAAAAAAAAAAGAAAAAAAGGGTCTCCAGCTTGTCTTGGATGCTTACGTTCAAAGATACAGCTTATCACAGGTATGTGTGTGTGCAGTAAAAAAATTTTTTAAAAAAAGTAAAAGTAAATATGTGTAGCGTTTGTGGCTTTATTGTTTTAAATTTTCACATTTAAAACGAGCAGTAAATATTTGATAAAAGGTGACAGTAATTCAGAATAGGTACAGTCCGGGTCTGACATACTTCTACCTTTGGTTCTTGTCTGGTCCTGTTTTTTAAATTAACTGTGACACTCAGCTCTTTCTGCTCTCCTGATGATCACACAGTTTTCTTTTTCTTCAACTGTGAAGAAAATAATGTTGCTCTCTTTTCCCAGTACATAGCTGGGACTGGTCCGCAGGCTGCAGATATTTTAGATGTTCCAAGTTTGTCACAAATTTGTTGGTTGATTATAAAAAGATAAGAATCGACATTTACTTTGAGGAAAACAACTTTATGTAAGCCAAAAAATGTTATTTTCCTTGACCCATTACTTTTTAAATTTAGGCCAGTGAGACTCCAGCTTTGTTAGAATAGTTAGTCAACCTTGTGATTAAATCAGTATTAAGTCTAAGAATAAGATGGTCTATATATCGCTATATTTTTGACAATACTGCTGTCAAAACATGAAGAAAATAAATAACCTAAAAGCAGGGTAATTGGGGTAAAGGATTAAGCAACCACATGCTTGACTTGATGGAAAAATTATTTTCATGTTTTGCTGTGACAGAGCGGTAATAATAGTACTATTATTATCATTATTCAAAATAATAATAATTGTTCATAACTGAAATCTATTTTGAGACACATTTGCAAACAGTAGGTACAGTATACGTATGTGGTATATGTATGTGGTATATGTAGGTATACGTATGTGCAATCAGGCTACGGCTAATCTGAAAATCAAAAGCAGGAAAACACTTTCAAGCATTATATAATTAAAATGCACATAGAATAGTCTGAAAGGAGGATTTCCATGACTGTGATCAACAGTGAGTAGGGTGTCCGTTCACAGGCTCAGCATCAGTGGAAAAAACACCAAGACCTCCCTCTAAAGGCACAAGTAATTCATAGCGCAAAGCTGCAACACCTACTGATTTTTTACACTACTGTAATACATTTTCTTCTTCCTCTGTACAATCATTGCTTTCTAGTTCTCTTCACTTTAATAATGATGTTAAAATAAAAGGCGAGCAAAGAGGCTTACAACTTTTTCTAACCTTATAAAATCCTGTAAAAGGCTGTCAAACTATTTTTGCACATTTTCCACAGGCCTCCTCTCAGAATTTATGAGATTTGCAGTCTTCAATTTCGATTTGGCTGCTCCTCCAGACTCTACCAGAAAAAAAACAAAAGTACACAATTTTGTGTTTAACTTTATTATTTCAAGCATTTAATCAACATAAAACCTACCAGTGAATACATTTATAGCATTTCCCTCTTCACTCTACCGACAGTTCTTTCAAGTGTCCACAGCAATATCTCACATTGTCCTAGCCTGCTGGAATAAACTTTTTACAATTGATTCCTGCATACTTTAACAAGTGAAGAGCATATATATTGTCAGCTAAATCAAAGGGCGTCAAGGGTTTTGAGGGAGATAAGTCAAATTTTACATTTAGATTCTCAATGTCATTTATTTTTGCAAATAATGTACAGCTTTCCCTGCTCTCTAATTTAGGAAGGTGTACTCTCTAAACATTATGAATTAATAATTAAAATTGAATTACAACTCAGTCTCAATCAAAAAATTGGTTGGTTCAGTAGAAATAATTGCTTATTGAAATATTTTATTCTTATGGAGCAATACTGGGAAAAAAATGTTCAAATCCCTTTAGATAAAGTGGCACAGTAATCGTTTTCAAGAAATTTTCCAAATATCCAGAATTGTACCGATTCCAAACACAGTATTTACCCTTTTTTCCACCTCCTGTAGAAATCAGTTGTGATTATTTCTATTATTACAACAGAAACTGAACGAGGTCACACATCACGTCACATCACAACACACAGAGCACCTAACTCACAAAAAATACACTCAGATGATCACGTTCTCTCACACACTCTCCATTAACAATCTAACAATTCAGTGATGAAATCAGATATTTTGAAAACAGTTCTGGGACTTTTTCCACGTGTCGGTGTGTTCCAGTGATTAGACACAACTTGGAAATTGCAGCAGTAATCATGAATAAAATCCAGAGTCATCCATCTGTCCTGCTCAGGTCTTCTAGCAGGCTGCACAGCCTGGGCCTTAGCTTTGATGACATTTGCATTTACATGAGGACCGTTCACTTGACAGACAATCAAGGGGCAAGTTTGAAAAACAGGCATTTCAGAGGGAGGCTCTAACAAAGATCAAGTTGAATAACAGAAAGCGTATGGTGTGTATTTTTTTGCACTGGAGAGACATCTTTCACAGTTCCAAGAAGCCCCCGTTCCGTTTATCAGTAACAAAACAGCTAAAAACGATTGTCATCTTTACATCTATGCTCGGCTCTTAAATTGCAGGTTTTCTCTCACCAAATGAGGAATCCTGAGGAAAAGGACGCCGATGCTGTGAACTCATGAGCAAATGCATCACTGTATACATCGACTGTTTAGAAAGCATGAAATGGTATAAATAATAACAGCTTGTAACAGAATCAGTGGACCAAAATGCATTAAAATATTAATAAAATTATTGTTGCACAGGTGATGTTCTTACACCAACCACATTACGTTCCCACCAAAAAATAAATCAATCCCAGAACGAAAGGAGAAGGAAGGAAAAACCATCTGTTTGTTGTGTCTGCATTACTAGAGTGCTCTGAATCATGATTGCCTGCATGAATTTAACATGTACGGATGTATTATAATACATATCATTCATGAATTATCAAATTACCACCACTCTTTCTATCGATTCCCTTGAAATAGCACCACAATCACTGTGGATATGGGATGGATTCCACTGACGAACTTTCATCGCAGCTCAACATGATGATAAAGAAATCAATTATGCATTCCTGTAACCATACGTAAATTTAGAATTCTTCATGCATTTTGACACTGAACAGATGTTTCAATGGAGACACGTTGGTCTAGTTATAGGTGCTGCATTAGAAACGAACACTTCTTCCTTATAGAAAGTTAGCTGTCTTGGAGTGTTTCAGGTAGTTTTGAGTTAAGTGCAGTAAGCAACAGCTGCATGTGAATCTGACACAACATGTGATGATCTCAGTTCTTTGGTAACTAATTTTAGCGCAGTATCTCATCACAATGAAGGAAATGTGAAATTTAATGAACAACACATCCACCATATAATCGCTTCAGCTGACAGATATTCAGTAATACACCCCAAAAACCCTAGAAAAAAAACAATATGAGTCTAAGTCTCCATGTTAAACCTGCTTTATTTACTTCAGTTTTATTTAAAATCAGGCTTTAATTGAAACTTTTTCGCTCATTTTTTCCACCGGTCATTTGTTTTTACAAGCCCAATGTTTTATAACCTAACCATCGTGCTATACAGCTTTTGTTTCACCATCATTATTTCATGTTTTTTCACGCTACAGAAATAAGAAGAACATCTGAACCTTCCAAACTCTCAACTTCTAAACGTTGGAATACCCCTTCAGCGCTCTCTTTTTCTCCTTCACTCCTACAAACCGCTACGTTTTTTGTTTTTCAACTAGGAATTAATGTCTTCTGATTAATCTCTTACAACATCAATTAAATATCTGGTTAAATATTTATCAGCTATTTAAAGGCACTTTATATATGAGTCCATCTAGAAATGTAATATTTGACCCTGGAACTTATTATCACTGAAACAGCCAATCGAACTGAACAACGGGTGGCACAGTGGCTTAGTGGGTAGCACTGTTGTCTCACAGCAGGACGGTCTTGGGGCTTTTCTGTCTGCATGTCCAACTTCCTCCCACAGTCAACTGGTGAGCCCCCCCCCCCCCCGTGACCCTACAGCAGTTATATGAATGAATGGATGAATAAATTAAAATAAAATTACTGACCTGAACAAAAACATCACTGGCGCTAACTGAAAGTGATACTCAGTGCTCTGTTAGATATGAGTGACTGCGTACCGCTGTCAGCACTGGGTAAACTGCATTCACACGTATCCAGGCAACAAGTTGTTCCCCTGTGAGAAAAGCAACAACGCTGATACGAACAGGAAAAGTTGCCCCTCCAGCTCTGACACAAAGTGCCCTGCGTGCTTTCTCACCACAATGAAGGTTTAAGGAGAATTCAAGCATGACCTGAATTTTCCATTCATTTGTTTTACATTTTATTTCCTTTTAATGCAAATTGTTACCGAAAAAATGACATTTAATTCAAACTCGCCCACCAGAAAGCTACTTTCTAACACCCCGTCTCCTCTCAATGCAACTAATGATCCTAACTCTGGATACAAAACCACGCTGGACCTTTCCTTAAAAATCGTATGAGAACCAAAGGAAACCTGTTCTAATCCATCAGACTGTGACTACAGTGTCTACATTTTGTTGATTTAGAATTCCTGCATTTGAGCTAATTTAGCCCACAGTAGAAACTACAGCTGTGAAGTTGTTGAAGCAGCAATTTTGTATTCCATCCTCATCCTCGTGCAGATATGTTGCATCCTAGATAGTGAGCTGGCCTGAGAGCTACGGCGGCTAAAGACGGCGCGTGTAAACCATTCAACAACCGAGGTAATGTAACGCTTATTCATTTACCAGCTCTTGGTGGTTGTTGCAGCGACTGAGCAGACCTAAATAACTTGTGATGAGGGTTAAATGTATACTGAGAGGCTTCAGCACCAGCAGGGCTCCACGGCCCGACCCTGTGTCCGTAAACGTCTGTGTGTGTCTCCATGACAGGGTGTCCTCCGTGCCAACGCGTCAGGCCTTTCCCGCCTTCATGTATGTGGGAATGGTGCCCCGTTGAGTCAGACCCTCAAAGCGTTTGTATGTGTAGTTGAGGAATACCCAGTCCTTTGACTTGAAGTCTGGCTCGGTTGCACTGGCTGTGAATAAACACAAAACAGAAAGGAGGTTACGTTACTTGCCACATGAGGGCGCTGTGGATCAAGAAAATAATCAAGAAGCCCCTTTAGAGGGGTATACAGTGGGAGTAATCTGCAAGTTGGTCCAGTTTCCTTGAGGATCTATGTACTGATCATGTCTCATCTATAGTTCAACTCCATCTGAATTTAACCCAAAGCCAGAGAGTACCTGGCTGGAGGATGTCAGATTCTGGGAAGTCGTCAAAGTTTGAGGTGTCATCAATGCTCTTGATTTCAATGGAGATGGCTGCTGGCCGCTCCCTGTGAACGTAAGGCAGAGGATCACATACCCTCAGAAGACAGACAAAAAGTACCCAGTTTTCAGCATGAGTGAATGGAATGTTTGCTGGTTTGACTGTTACGGTGACTGTTAGGTCATACAGATGCACCCGTATAGATTAAACCAGACAGGACAGATATTTTTAGAAGCAGCCACACCCTCATGACAAGAACCAGTGTCCACCAGTGGGGAAGATGTTTCTCACTCAATGACCAACAAACAAAGTGGATGTTGATGTTTCATTTGCTGAAATAGGAAAGGTTTCAGGGTTTATCAAATTCACTTTCAATTCTCTGTGGTTTGGCATTGAAAGTCAAACGGTGGGTCTGTTAATGTTTTCATTATGTAGCTTTCTACAAGTTTTTGAAATGTGAACTTTCTAAATGTGAACTTTCTAAAGAAATATGTTCTTCAAAAATCCAATTTATAAAACTGAATTCTATTTTGTTATTCTAATCACATATGAATGTTTTTTTGTCTGAGAAATTATTAAAGGAATTTGTCAACTAGGTAATCTCCTTAGAATTGTGAAAAAATCTTCCTGTTAATGCAGAACCAAAAATAATTTTAAATTGTGTGTCATTACATCCCCAATGTCAGGGGTTTCATGCTTCATGTACCTGATGTGCTCCCAGTCCACTGACTCAAAAAACGGATGACTCTTTATCTCCTCCACATTCACGGCTCCAACCCTGTTCTCTGCGTCCGTGCAGTACCTAAAACAGATCAACAGAACTGAGGCTGCGTTCAGACTGCAGGCAAATTGGATTCCAATCAGATTCCCTTCCACATCTGATTTTTAGGGCTGACTGTTCACACTGTTGTTAGCAAGTGTCCAAATGCGATTTAAAACTACCTCCCGAATGCGGTTTCAATCCGTCTCAAAAAATAAATCGGATTTCATGTGGTATGGGACTGTTCAGACTACAAAACAGACATCCGCCATCAATCTGGATGGGATGGAAATCAGATTTTGGATGCCAGTCTGAACGCAGCCATAGAGTGTCTGTACAATGTGTTTGAAATGTGTACACATTATGTAGTTCTGGCATTTTGTAAAGAAAAAAAAAATCAATAAAAATGAATTGACATGCCTTAATATCAAATCTTTGGCCCTCTCCGAGATGGGAACTTCTGGTGGGAAGACAAGAGTTTCTTTCCAGTTCATCACTTTCCTGTACGTCTCCTGCGGCGTCTCTGAGCAGAAGGGTGGATAACCTGAACACCACCAAAGAGTAAACATTAGTTTTTAAGAAGGCACAGGAGGCCAGTCTGCAACGCAACATGTAAAATACATGGCACATTATTTCATTTAAATTTATGGAATCTACAATGTTTTGAATGTTTCTAAATTTATTTGCACAATCAAAGAATGATTCCAATAATGTTTTCCTAATTTATGTCATTGACCTCACAGTGTCTTTCTTACCGATGAGCATTTCATACATGATGACACCCAAAGACCACCAATCACACAACTTGTTGTATCCCGTCTGCATGAAGACTTCAGGAGCAATATAGTCTGGAGTTCCCACAGTAGAATAAGCCTAAATCACACACAGGCAGACAGTGAGGGAACTGGAAATATGTTCTTCAAAAATCCAATTTATAAAACTGATGCTTCAAAAGTGCATTTGTTTGTTAAAACTTGACATGAAAAGAAGACAGTCAGGAAGCTAGTCAGTGTATAGTCAGTCAGTATATATTCTAACTTGTCTTTATTCATTTTGGGCTCAGTGTGCCCGTTCAGTAAAATAACAAGCTGTACCAGCTGCCTCCGGTTCTTCTTCCAGGTCTCTGCTTTCCTCTTGGAGTTCATGTTCTGAAATGCTGCAGGAAGCAGCAAATTGTAAAGAGGAATGGACTGTAAATACCTAAACATCAAGCTGTCTTTAGCACTAAAGTAGCATCTGTATGTAAATGTTATGTTTTTATGATTTTTGACTCACAGAAATCGCTGGGCGGGTTATGTGTCAGATTCCTATAGAATTCTGTGCGATGAGCTTTCTTCAGGCCTGTACATAGACCAAAGTCTGACAGCTTCACATGTCCCTGTCATACAGAAATATTTGATGAGACATTTGCAGAAATGCTCTCTTGCACACACATTAGAGATATTTTGGATGTTTTTTAGGTAGTATTTGAGTCCTACCCTGGAATCTAGCAGCAGGTTGTCTGGTTTAATGTCTCTGTGGATGAAGCCCAGTTGGTGGATGGAGTCGATGGCTAGAACTGTCTCTGCAATGTAAAACTGAGTGGCCTCTTCAGACAAAGTGTCTTTTTTCATCAGTAGTGTCATCATGTCTCCTGGCAAAAATATTAAAAAGAAGAACATTAAAACTGAAAAGAAGACAATACACAATGTCGACCGAGTAAAAACACCTGAAATCATGTCAAATCTAAACATCAAAATTATCTAAAATACATGTTTACTGATTTCATTGAAAAACTCGGTTGGAGAACTGACTTTGTACTTTGTTTTTTACTTCCTTGTTTGGCGTGCATCAGTTCATCAATTAACCATGATTTAATTATCTAATTAGTGAAAAATTCAGATAAATTTAGTTTATAAAATGTCAATAATTTATGAAAAATATACATGAGCACAATCACAACTACCCATACTCCCCCCCCCCCAAGAAAAACTATAACACTTTTCACCGTCTATATCAGTGCTTCTCAAACGTTTTCTGTTCAGCCCCCTCTAGAAAGAATAATACACACACACAAACTAATTTAACACACTGTGTGTGTGTGTGTGTGTGTGTGTGTGTGTGTGTGTGTGTGCGTGTCTGCTTACTGAAAAAAAAACCTTACACCATAACAGAGGATTAAATGCTCCCTGCATGCAAAAGTCACATTACAGTACACAGACGTGAAAGCACCACTGCCCCCTACTGTTGTAAATGTGTAACTACACTTTATTCCGGTAGGTCAATGAAACGCCAACAGTAGTTTTGCTCTGCACGTTCCCTGGGGTCACAGGCACCCCTACTATTTGAGAATTGCTGATCTAAAGGAAGCACTGCAGACCTCCAGGCAGGAACTCCATGATGAGGTAGAGGTTCCTTTTGTCTTGGAAGCTATAGAACATCTTGACCACCCAGGCACCATCTGCCTCCACCAGAATGTCTCTCTCTGCTCTAATGTGAGCAACCTACACAGAGACATAGAAGGCATAGTTTATAATATGTTAAAAAAGAGAGGGTGTTAATGTAGCAGCTTTAATAATATGCCATCGCTGAAAATGAATTCCTTGAGAAATGCTTGACCTGTTCTTTCTCCAGCATGTCAGCTTTTCTCAATATCTTCATTGCATAAATGTGTCCTGTGTCTTTTTTCTGCACCAAACGGACCTGAAGGGAAGAAACATCAGAGCTCTCCTTAATAATGGATATAACTAAACAGTAGCATTTCTTGTGAATTAAATTTTCAATGAAAGAACCAAAAGTCTCCAACTTTTCCACACTATGAATGTACCTCTCCAAAAGCACCTCTTCCAATGACTTTAAGGGACTCAAAATCATCCAAACCAAGTCGCGTTCTCTTCAATCGTAAAAACTCTGTCTCTTTCCGTGCATGCTGCGAGCGCCGCATTACTTTCTGCAAAACACAAAGAGACAGTGAGTCATCTGGAGATGTCTTCAGTGGACAAGAAGACAAAAGAGTCCTTCTACCTCCTCATCTGGCAAACCCTCTTCATCCATGGCTTTCTCCAGCTTTTTCTGCCTGAAAAACACAACATGAAAATATCATATTTTAAAAAAGCCGTACAACATCTAGATATAGAAGAATCATATTTTTAAAAAGCTGTACAACATCTAGATATAGAAGAAACACAGTGTATTTATGTATACAAGAGAGTGAGTCAAGTGAATTCATCAGGAGTAAAAAAATTCAAGGAGGGCTCAAATTTTCTAAAGCTCCCCCCCCCCATCATCAGGAAAAATATCCTTCTAAGGAACTTTAGTTCCTGTTGCCCCGAAGCGGCAGCGCATCCAGGGTGCAGCGGCTAAGGACCAACTCTACATCTGACCTTGTAATTTTGCTTTACCATCTGTAAAATGACAAATAAATAACCTTAATCTTAAAAATGCACCTCAAATAATCTGCAGGTTGTTTATACTGTACAGGATATCAAACTTTAATTATAAAAGAAGTTTTATTCATTCAAGGTGCTGTGCAAGTGACTGCTGAAAAAAAAAAAAAAACAGGTTGATATGGACTTCTTCTAAAAACAACTGATAAGTTTGTGCTTCTCCTGAACAACGAGACAAGACTTTCACATTTTTCTAAAAACAAGTTCTTACCATATATTTCCTGCAAAGGTGAATGCAAGAGAAGTTTAGATGTAGTAAGTAATGATAATGATGATTTAATATTCCATAGCTTTGATAAGATTTATATTGGTGAGACTCTTTTAAAAGTATACGTCTACCTCAGTTTACACATTCATGGGCCAGACTTGGAGACACGCTACAATGGATAGGTGGATTTTTATGAATTTGTGTGAGAACAGGCTGGTGGTGTCAGATAAACAGACCCTTTTTACCTCATCTCACGCTCCTCATGCTGGGTTAGCAGAGTGCTGTAGAAGTTTTCCAGTGTCAGTTTGGCCACAGTCACCCTCTCACGGGTGTGGTTGCTCATGGGAAGGGCAGCAGCAGTCCCTCCCGTCATGGCCATACTATCCTGTAAGGAAACATGAAGGCAAGACATCAGGTCATGTTCATTCACTCACACCCTACAAACAAAAAAACAAAAAAAAAAAACAACTTTTTGTTAAATTTATCAGTGTTGTTCTTCACATCTAAAATATTCCTCCTACTACTGAGGATGTTGTATTTCTGTTGTTTTATGAGCACAGAGGTAGTTTTAATCTGGTTGCCAGGATATTTTACTGGGAGGACTAAAAGGGACCCACTGGGAAAATTAAATATGAAATAGTATAACATACTTACTGAACTACATCCACTCAGGATTGTTTTGTTTTTTTTTCTGTTGTCAACCAGCCTGCTGCTACGCCTGTGTGGTGAGGACTGGCTGATGAACTTTTCTGAGCCACTTTCCAGTCTGGCTGGTATTACATCCTACAATCACCACGTGATAACAGTGGCTGCTGCTCAAAAAGTTCACTAAGGCTTTAAATGTGTTCATCCAATACCCTCAGGTTCTCTGTGTTGGGACTTCCTATTTAAACACTGGAAATGACCACAAACTACATCTGCTTACACAAACACAGACAGCACAACACTCAGTGCCTTGTCTAGGCCGTAACATTCTAAACACTAAAGGACACAGATAACTGATAATGCTGAAATCTAAGGTAAAAATGAAGTTCCAACATGGTTTAATATCACTGCACTCATCCTGAGTTTAGCATTATGTAAGCAGAACATGACAAAACATTCTGAATGCTCTTATCTGTATCAAGCTCAAAACATGCTGACACGTTGAGCTGAGCGATGTGCAGCCTTTTAGACATTCAGCATCAAAATGAGACGGCTTGTTTTAAGGGTGTACAAATATTATACATTCATAGATATTTCAAAGAGTGCAGTGCTAGAAGAGATCCGTCTACTCATACCATTTTTATACCAAGAAAAGAAAGAAAAGAAAAAAGAGAGGAGCCCCATCATCCAAATTTGTTAAGAACAACACAAAAAACTGAAATTTTGGTCAGTTTTGTGAAAATCTGTCTCCCAGGTTATTCAGGAACTACTTTGTACAAACTGGATTGGGTGTACATCCTTTGAGAAATTACAGAAATAAGAAACACACAATGACGTTACTTTATACAATATTAATATAAGCTAAATTGGAACATGGCGCAACAAGAGAGTAAGATGATGGATGTGTGTATCATCATACTTGAGTATTTGAGTAGGTGCAACATTATTTATGGGCTTGATTAGCTCATAGAGCGATAATAATAACCTGTTCCGTCTAGTCGTCGGTGCTTTTTCTGTCCGGCTCCAACAGCACCACGACGGCAGAACAGGAGCTGAGACTAAAATGATCAGAGCACTGGACAGTTTTATCTGAAGGATCAAACTCAAAGCCTGGGGGCCAAATGTGGCCCTCCACATCATTGTATGTGGCCCACGAGAGCATAAGAGATCAGAGTGTTTAAAAATTAATATAAGCATATTTTTTCTGTGCAACTCTTTCTGTTTGTAGTTTAGATTACTGTACATTGAGTTACATTTACGAGTTACATCTGGCCCTTTGAGGACAGCCGTTATGCTGATGTGCCCCTCAGAGAAAATGAGTTTGACCCCCCCTGTAGCTGGTCAACAACATGCTGGAACTGTACAAACAACTACTCACACCATCACTCTGGAATCCACACTAGGAAACCAGACTACAGACATTATTGTATTATACACACATTTATCCAGAAACTATTATTAAATCATTATCAGTATTTGATTTCAATCTTGCTAAATTACCTATTTAAAATGTTTGCGATTCATTTTTGACTGTTTTTAATGAATTTAAAGTTTGTTGTCGTTTTAGCTGTGTGTCTCCAACAACTTAGGGAAACACCTGTCTCTTTAGTTCATAGAGATCCACAACATCTACACCAAAAACTAAATCGAACTCTGATTTTGTCTCCTAGCAATTATAAAAAGAAATCTGTGACAAAACGATTGTGCTGTATTCCATTTCCCCACAATGCTCTAATTTCATTTTCATCTCTTTTACTCAAAGAATGTTTTCTTGTTGGAATTCAAATGTAATCACAGCTAACAATATCTATATAGTACTATTATTACTCATACTTTCCAGGTCTAGCAGTTAATAGTACTGAGCTGCAACTGAGCAATGGAATTTATGAACACACTCGAGCCATGGGCCTCAACAGCTTTTTTTTTTGCTTGTTTCTTCAACAAGGTGGAAAATGAAGCATCATTAAAGCTGTTGGCTCCCAGCTCAGCCAGCCGAATTCAGTCTGAAGGGATTCCGTTTGGCTTGAAGTTAAACAGATCCACCCTGTTCCTAAACAAACAAGACTGCACCACTCAGACACTTACAAGGATGGCATTATAGAAGCCAGCTCACTGAAGCCTGCAGCCTAAAACACAGGTCAAAGCTAACCAACAAAACTACAACTTACAAAGAAAATATTTGTTATGATCAATTTTGGCTGACTGTGGCTTCGGTATTGAGGGCATTGTCCGTTTATCAGAAGGTCAGTGGTTCAAGCCCTGGTTCTCCTAGTTTACATGCTAGTGTATTGAGCAGGATCCTTCACCCTAACGTGTCCCCAGCGTGTTTAAGGCTCCTCCTGCACCTCAGAGTCAAATGCAAAGTGAAAATTTTCTCCCTGGATATGAATAAAGTATTTCTTTTAAAATATTTTGAAATTCAGAAGCAAATTCCTTGTACACATCATCTTTTAAAGGACTGTCCGATCCAGATGATACAGCTAATAATACTCACAGTATCGAACAATAATATTTCAATAAGTCTGTGACCTAACTACTCTGCAATGACTCTAGATTATACTGATAGAACCATAAATAAGTGTTAATGCATGTTGCTGCAAGTAAACCTTCATTTATCATTCATTTATTATTTACATGGGTTATCTGTATAACTACCAATATCATAAACAGCAATAATCCTGTTGCCCCACTGATATGTATTATCTGACTTGTCATATAATGAGCTGACATTAGATTCTCTGTACGTGTAGACAAATAATCAAGTTCAAAATCAAAATAAAATGCAATCAAGGCAAAGTATTTAGAGTGTCACTAACTTTTTGATGGATTTTTCAGTTTGGTGTGAAATTATCGAGTGTGTGTACAAAGCTCACGAACAGAGACACACTCCACCCTTAAAATGCTGTCAGAGACTGGACAGGAAACCCTTTCTGTCCCAAATGAAAGGGCTCAGTCATTATACCAGAGAAAGGAATGGGGTGTACACATATACCAAAAAAATCAACTTTTGTGAAAAGTTGATGCAAAATTCTGACAATAGCACTGTGATGTTGTCTATGAATTATTCTGGCTATATTTTCCTAAAATTATGCACTGTATTATTGTCTAATATTTCAGATAGCATTATAACTTTATATAATGCGAATGGTTGTACGGTGCCTGTTTATCCGACATTGTATTTTGTCAATATAGTCAAAATAAAAAATGAACAAAATACACCTGTACTAAATAACTTATTTTAAGTCTGATATATTAATGAATAATCATGCTTTGAATCCATTGCGATGATCTGCATATATTCACCTGCAGAGACAGAGTGCCTGCATGAACATCTAATGCGCTGTAGAAACACGTAAATATGTCTGACTATTAATAACTTAATTGGAACTATTTAATATTTTTAATATTAAAAAGTTCCAATTTAATAATTTAATAATATAGTTTTAATATTAGGTTAACATCCAAAAACTGGTGGAGTCTGTAGCTGTGCTGCCTGAGCCATTGGTCCGTTATCACAATATACCCTGACGTCTGTCTGACAGGTACATGACAGACACAATACATGTTCGAGGAGTATATAAATAAAAAGCTTTCAGTGGTGAATGTTTTTCACCTACCTCCGTGTCCTGCTCCAGAGTCGATTATTGGCTTGCCGCCACCCCACGACCCGGTTGAATTAATAAATTTGTGTTTTCCACCTAATATTTAGGCAACTGAACGCGAGAGGTTTCAGCAACCCTTTAGCGGAACTTATCCATCTGCTCAGGAAACATCGCCAATGTCAATAGCAAATCTCAACATAAGTCAACTGTGGATGACAAGAAGCTAGCCTGAAATAATTTTCAAATAAATAAACGTTCACATTTACACATCCTGACCTTCCTCCGTCTTTTTCGCTACGAAATCTGGAATAAGAGCGATGCTTCCTGTGGTCGTATGGCTCATCGCACGTTACAGCCACGCAACGGCGTATACTTTGACTGACACCAGCTAGAACCAATCAGCGTTGAATAAATTGTGCCGCAGGTTCAATCAGCCTATGATATGTGGACAATACATAAGAATGACAGGTGTATCAACCAATAAAAGGGTAAAGAACGGTCTCAAGTCCCGCTCCCACCCCAGCCTTGGACTCCAGATCGCAGTCTCTTTTGGCTAACACGCCTTTGTAGCTTTGAAAATTATAGTCAGAGTGTAGTATAGAACTACATTATATGTCGTTAGGATTTGAATATCTTATTATTGAAATAAAAAAGAACATTAAAAACATGCGATATTTTTAAAAACTGCAATAATTAATCAACACCATTAATGAATTAGTTCCCTCAATTAAAGGAAACATTGTGATAAAATAATGAATAAATGAACGAATGAATGACTTATAATGAAATATCATATCTCTTCTTCAGATAAGACACTGCATTTTTTTTTTTACATCCTAACATTGACATTCCTAGAGAATGATTTTTATCTCAAAATTGAAGCACTTACAGTATACATGTTCACCTTATCTGGAGTTTTTCATTTCCTTGTTCTTGTGTCTCTATATGCTAAAGGTCCATAGGCCAAAGAACATGTATGCAGTGAATAATTACCTTATTTACTACTAAAACAGACAGGTCACAAAACTGATAATACCAAAATCAAACTATTCGTTGACCAAACAGTCAGCAAAAATCCATTCAAGTTGGTGGGGTAAGTTTCTCTGCTCTAAATCTCCTTATTTTGACAAGTTGAGTGCATTTACTCATGTCAAGAACTGTGACGTCAACATACAGAAAGGTGGGTACACCCTGCTCACACGCCTGGGTGTGGTGTCCAGCAGACAAGGCTGTTTTTATGTTGTTCACATCAATGGGCCCAGTGAGCAGTGAAACAGCACTATATTTAGATTTGGGCTATAAACTCTCTGGCTTGCAGCCTGAGTTTCTAAAGTCAGTTCAAAACAGACTGACATTCTGAATTAAATCAAGATCAACCAACATTACTGCCGGTCGGAAATATTGTCACAGGAGTTCTGTGAAATTACCAAATGTATGAATGACTTTTCCTATTCAGATAGTTCATTAGACTGGTAGACAAGAAAGTGAAATCAGTGAATATTTCATAGGTGAGACATTATGTATTATGTTACTTGCAAGTCATCTTAGTTCATTTAGTCCTAAGAAACACATATATACAATAAGGTGTCTGGTCTTATGAGCTCATAAAATTTATGAGATATCTGGGCCTGGTAAATAGAAAAATAAATGAGAAACACTACAAGCATTGTCTTGTTTCTTCTACTTCTTATGCCGTGTAATTTTACTGAATCCTTACACTGAATATTAAAAGTGGAAGCCTCCGAAGTAAGTGCATTCTTATGTCATCAGCAACTCTTCCTTATTTTACCCTTCAAGAGACTGTTATTTCCTCAATGCTATTTTCATCTCACTTATGAAATCCTGAGATCATAAAATAGGGTCATACCACACATTAGTTCCTTAAAACTTTGTTGACATTCTGGTGAGTCTACAAACAGCAGCTTGTTCTGTTGTTTTTAACGATGTCTGACTGAAATAACAGGAAACAGCAGATCAGACCACCAGTCAAAGATTATCACATAACAAATAAAACAGCTTAGTGTTCTGAGGAGCCGCCTGTCCTTTAAAAGCAGGTTGTCACCACGCCCAAGACGGCTATCATTAAAAACTTTTAACACACTGTGCAATGTGGACTTCTAGAAGTAGTTACATACATTTAGGATATGAATTTGGTTATTTTACCAATAAGAAAACTGAAAATATGAGGCAACTAAAAATATGTTCTAGAGATAAAATGCCTTTCCCCCAAATGTTTCAGATACATTTTATTAGGTCACAAAAAGGAAAAGAAGTCTGACAAATTAAAACTCAAATACTGTAGTTATCAGAATAAAATTAATTGTGCAGTTTTTGTTTAAGTTTTATTTAAACAAATTCATCAGATATGTTACAGCAAGCTGAGCAGATTTATAATTGATCTACAGAGATCTTGTTTTTTCAGTGAATATACTTCAAAACAATTCATAAATATCTACAATGGCCTTAACAAACATGAACATAAAACCTTAAAACTTTGATCATTCTCACATACAGCCCACGGTCTTTCAGACCAATAAGTTTACTAATATTTACTCAATCCTTCTGAATCAGCAGAAATGTCCACACACAAAATTATCTGTATGTGAGAATTATTACTGTAACAAAGCAACAAAGTGATGTTTCATTCACTGCATGCCATTGTATGGCCGTATGGCATTTCACATTTCACATACACACTTTCAGCATATTCAGAGAATTTTGAGGTATAAAACCGATGTTGGTGAGTGAAAAACATAACAAACGTAAGAGAAATCCACTGATTATTGTCCCGAATTGCATTACGATGTTTCATGTCAGGATTCGGCTGGCGAAGTCTGGCTTGGTGCTCCGTTGCGGGTCCGTAGCTGCGACTGGGCAATGTCAGCCAGAGCGCTCTGGATCTTCTCCAGAAGCATATCGCCACGGTAAACCACTTCCTCCAGACGCGCAGCTGCCTCGTGGTTTTCCTCCTCCAGCTGCCGTAAGCTCGCCGCCTGATGCAAAGTAAGAACAATTAAATGAGAAGAGTAATTCACAATGAAAGGATTTGACATGCCCTTATTTTGTGTTCATCAAATGGGGCAATATACAAACTAAAGCTCCAGTCATGCAGATTGTTCTACATCAATAACTAAACATTATGTTACATTACTGTGAAAACATTTTTGACTGTATACCTCATGGTAAACCATGCTATAGCTTCCAAAAGGAATTTTAAATAGCTCAAGGTCAACCTTAGTAAACACAAATATTGTATAACGCACACACAGATGATTGAAATAAAGTATGTCCATCCTGTAGCTCTAACAAAGTTATAAACATTACAACAAATGGAGAAGATTTAAATAAAGGTTCACAGATGTGGCCGACCTTCCAAAATACCAACAAGAATATGTTGCAGCATAGAAACTAATCTCCAAGTAGTGTTTGGTTTCAATTGTTGTTGCTAATGGTGGCACAAATGGCTATTAAACACAAATACAATAGGTAACTCTTGTTTTTTGTACACATATTTCATCAGTTGAAGTAGAAGAATGCTTAATAAATGCACAAAGGGTTTGCTGTAATTGTATTTGAAAACTTTTGAAACCTATGCGTAAGTGAACGTTTGATGAAGATCATGCAGCCACCTGACATGTGGTGCATTCTAAGATGCTGACTGAACAACAAGATTATTGAATATGTGTGGGTTGGGATGATCAGAATGAAAGGTACTCCACATGTGCAGTTGTATCACACAACACAATGTCACATCAGTTGGAAGCCACATGTATTCTACACAAAATAACAATGTTGATCCATTTCACTGCTGGGGCTCATCAAAGAGTTGAAAACCCAACCAGACCAAAGTGTGTAGTTTGAGTTTGACATTTGTTGGGGATTGTAATACTGATCTCAATTGACAAAGACTATTGCAACATGCACATCATCTTCGTATGAACTTGATCATGTTAATTTTTGCCTATTTGATTCACTCTTCAATGATGACATAAAGCAGAAACATGCTGTCTCACACACACACACACACACACACACACACACACACACACACACACACACACACACACACACACACCAAACTCACCCACTTGACATTATGGTGCATATCAATTGCATGCACTCTTGTGATCGTAACACCAGTGGCATTGTGTTCTGTGATAACATTATACACTGCTTGTAATGGTACATACTGCAGTTAATGTCCAAAAAACAAATATTCTTTTGCTTCTTTTGCTTGAAATTGTAAGACATACAATTTTATTTGACAAATAATGAGATGCATAAACATTAGTAAAGAAAATATAAATTCAAGTTGATTTCTCTGTAATTAAAATATGATAATACTACCAGCTACTGGATTCTTGCAATAAACAATTATAAAAGAATCCTTAGAAGTACTTAATTGATCGCTTCACACTTCACCACACAAACAACTGTCTTCATGGAGTCTCATGTTTTCAACGTTGGGAAAAATAAGCATTTATGTGACTCCTCCTATTGACTGAAAGTTATAAAATTAACTGGTGTGTGTGTGTGTGTGTGTGTGTGTGTGTGTGTGTGTGTGTGTGTGTGTGTGTGTGTGTGTGTGTGTGTGTGTTTTATCCCTTTAGAGAAAAAGGTTCCATTAACATTTTTGCATGACTAAAAAATGGTGACCTTGTGAATATCTAACCTGCAGAGCTGCTGTGGACTCTTCACTGGGCAGAGAATCGATCAGGACATCTACATCTTTGGCCGTTCTGGCGATCAGGGCTGCAAATAGCTGGGCATATTCTATAAAGATGTAAAGATTTTTAAAAAATTTAACTATCCTTTTAGTAAGTCATTTGCTAAAAGATAAAGCAGACAATATGAAATGCAATGCATAGGACAAGAAGACTATTTATTGTTACAGCAAAAAATTATTTGAGATGAATGCAGTAATACTATGGGTACAGATCAATAGTAAGTGATAGAATTGTAAGTGATAAAATCGTCTGCAGTATTTGTTGTAATGAACATTAAATTTGGATATTGCAAAACGGTGATCATAAGTATATTCAGTCTAATAAACCAAACATGCAGTTGGTATTCAATCACTGTTTCCAGTTTGAACTTCAGTTCATACTTATCAATGTCAGATTCATAAAACTATCACCCAAATAGAACTTTGTTTTGTTGTCACAACTTATGGCAATGACTGAGAATCGACAAGAATGCATCTCATCCAGATAATGTTAGTTGTTGTTGGTACATCAAAATAAAACGTATTAAGTGTTTTGTGGCAGGATGTATTAAAAGAAGTCTCATTGGTAGATCGCAAAATAGAATTATACAGTCTTTTATTTTAGGCAATATACACCACCTTCGGTTGAGTTTGCTGGCTGATCTTTGTTGATTGCCGTCTGGATGTTATTGAATGAGGCTGGAGGCGCACATTGCTGCAGGACACCGATGGCGTTACAAAACTGATCTGCAAGCTAGACAGAAAACAACTGAGATTACACCTTTACGCAAGTAGGAATGTTTTTTTGTTGTTGTTGTTGTTGTTGATGCTGCTGCTCAGATATCTCATAATATATCTAGTAACTATAACTCATTATTAATTTTCATACTTATAACACAGCAAATCTAAGGTAAATATCTCTGGCTGGAATAACGTTGTTACTCCAAACTGAAGTTGTGATACCGGGCCCTGATTAGCATCATCATCAGCTAACCACTGATGTAGTGATGGAAGCAGTACCTGAAAAATGGGGCCACCGCTTTGCAAGATATACAGTTTGCCAGTGATACAGCAAGTTAATATATCGTTGTTTTAATTGTTTTATTTAAAAACAAAACTAACAAACAAAAAAAAAACACATCTTCCTTACCGAATTGACAGCGTCTTGAAGTTGCGTTAGCCTGTCCGCCATATTTTCTGTATTTTAACAAACAACGTCGTCAGTTCTCGCGAGAACAAGTAGTTAAATGAAATCTCGCAGGATTAAACGATATTTGGGGGATGTAGTTCGTTTCTCGTCGTCCAGCTATAACGATCGAGTTAAATTATTTCAAATCTGACTTTACAGTGAGCGAGTGTTCAAGCCAACGTCATTATATCAGCTGACGCCTTCTCTTGTTCTTCTGAGGAATAAGGCTTGACCAGAAAATTCTTATTGTTTTTATTTGATGGGGACTAATTAGCCTGTAGCTAATGTTAGCTAGTAAACATCAACAGGAAGTAACAAGCTAACGTTATGTCTTGCGCATTGAATTCTCCAGGTACAATATGTTTTTACACTATTAGTTTTATTTTGTAACATTTAGTGAGAAAGACTTAACAATAAAACGATTTTGAGTGCTATTAGTTAGACCACAATGTCATTTATTGACAGATTTAGCATATATGACTACGTTAAATAGCTAATAGGAGCAAAGTTTGTTGGTATTAGTTATTGTATATCAAACGAAGCAGATGTACTGAGTGCGTAATTGTCTTTACGTTTACTCCAGATCCAAATGGCATGTTGATTACTTCTATATATCACAAACAAGGTAATACCCGACATATAAGATTTTCTGGCACTGCAGCTGTCATCCAAAGCCTGTCTTAAACATGTCGGTGTTAGGAACGAGCCAAGTAATCCTCTGGTGAAGCTTGTCTTTTTAGTTTATTCCTGTTATTGTAATGAACAATTACTATTAACTTTGTGTTGAGTACCGATGGACCGAATATTGATGTTCTAATTCCAGTCCAAGTTATTTGACTTAAAAGCCAAGTTAAAAATCAGTAAAGACTTGTAAATAGCATTTACGATAAGTAATATTTTTCAAATAAAATTTAGCTGTTTGATCATATTTAAGCTATTCTGCTTTTTAACATATTTACATGCCATGATTTTGAATTAACCATCAAATTAGGAAGTCAGATTATGTGGGCTAAACAATTACTACTGAAAAGACATATTTCACATCTCTAATTTGTAGCATTATCAAGTCATTAAGAAAGGAACTCAAAATTCCATGATTATTGGTCTTTCATACCTTCTTTTAATGTTTGATCATATTTCCTCAGGCATGAACTGTACCTTAGAAAAGGTCCTCGCAGATGCCAAATCATTGGTGGAAAGGCTTCGTAACCATGACAATGCTGCTGAGATGTTGATTGAACAGACAACATCGCTCAACAAGCGAGTGGAGGCCATGAAACAGGTATGGTGTCACGGGATATTAGCAACAATTATATATCAATGATCATTTTATAGGTGTTTTGATATAAATATAACAAAAATATTTAACATGTTCTATAGAGGGGTGGCACGGTGTCGCGGTGAGTACCGCTGTCGCCTCACAACACGGCGGGTCCGGGTTTGAGTCCCGCTCTGTGCGGAGTTTGCATGCTCTCCCCGTGTCTGCGTGGTTTCTCTCAGGGTTATCCGGCTTCCTCCCACCTCCAAAAGCATGCGCTTCAGGTTGATTGGCCGGTCCCAAATTGCCCGTAGGAGTGAGTGAGTGTGTGTGTGCATGGTTGTCCGTCTTTGTGTGTGGCCCCGTGCACTAGTGTCGTGCCCGGAGTGTCCTCCGCTTCACGCCCTATGCCAGCTGAGTTAGGCTCCAGCTCCCAGTGACCCGCTGCGGCGGATGCAGCAACAGAAGATGAATGAATGAATGTTCTATAGAGCAGAGACTGATGAAGGTAATTGTCAGGAGGCTTTTTTATACAAAGGCAGCAAAAGATCTTGAAAATATCCTGATTCCTGACTCTTATAGCACATCCCAAGTGTCACTTCATAAATCTCTAATTAAGTTTGTTGTTGTTGTTGTTATGTCTTGATGGCAGTACCAGGAGGAGATTGACTCATTGAACCAGGTCGCACGACATCGTCCTCGTTCTAGTCTGGTCCTTGGAATTCAACAGGAAAACCGTCAGATCAGAGAGCTCCAACTGGAAAACAAAGGTTGGCGTTAATGTGATATTATTCTTCAATGTTAACTTTCTAATGGATGGCTCTCTTTTGTTACAATTTTGACCAATCACAGCAAGATGACATAATGCAGACTCATAGACTTGTCAGAGTATTCTACAGTGTTACCTTCAGTACATACTTGCGCACTCTTCTTGCAGAACTACGGACCTCCTTGGAGGAACACCAGTCTGCATTAGAGCTCATCATGACCAAGTACAGAGAGCAAGTGTTCAGGCTGCTCATGGCAAGCAAGAGGGACGACCCTACAATTGTGACCCAGCTAAAGGAGCAGCATACCACAGTCAGTGTCGGCCACATGTGCCACCCCCACCTCCCCATTTTTTACTTGGACACTAAAACCATAAAGTTTTCAACCCTTTTAATGGAGACTAACTACCTTGGTATAGAATATGATACATACTAATTAAAGTATCTATGCAGTGTTAGTGAACTTTCTGAATTTCAACCCTTTTATTGATATATTTTTGTTTTCATCTTTGTAGGAAATGCAGGCACACATAGACAAGATCAATGAGATGGCCTCTGTGATGAGGAAGGCAATAGAGGTGGATGAGGGGCGAACGTGTGAAGACGAGGAGAGAATTAAACAGTTAGAGGTAAAAGGAAATTTCATAAACTTTCCCATATACACTTTCAACAATGGAGTCTGGTCATCCCACAAAAATATTGTGACAAAAATGAGAAGAAAATTCTAATGCAATTTTTTGCCAAACATTGACAGACATCTGCTTAGTTGTGAGGAAACTTTGACATCCAGCTAAAATTGCCAGCTATAACAGCAGTAATTATATGAATGGGGATTATGTGAAGTATTTTGAAGGTTTTGATTAAAACTGTGAACATAGAGCACAGGTTACAGTCACATATACACAGTCATTACATTGCACTGACCTGAGTTGCCCAAAAATCTGTCTTTGGTTCAAATGTAGCAGGTATTCAGGTAGAGCCTCTAGAAATTAACAACTTATTCCGCACTATATGGTACGATATTCTTTATCTTATATTACTCGTGGAATTTTGTATTTCAGGGCACAATAATATTTGTAGCGTTACCAAGCAGCAGATACTAGATAGTCTGAATATCTACATTTCTTTGTCTTTATTAAAAGGTTTATTCAAAGAACTTTGAGGTATCTATATTTTTGACCATAGAGACAGGCTGTGCAAAGAAGTGGTTTATGTGGTGACAAATTACCAACATGTAAATACTGTATTCTTTAATTTTCTCTTTTCATTAAAGGAAATACATGTTGTCACAAAAACTACTCTGTATTATTAGACTTTTACTAGTAGGGGTAGTCCTATGTCTGAATGTGTGACTGCACATTTCCTGTTTTTCTATATTAGCTGGAGAACAGTGGACTCCGAGAACTGCTGGGAATCAGTCGTGAGGCTTTCCTGATTCTGAAGAGAGAAGATGCATCAGAGAACACCTCGCTGTCTCCGTTGATGACGAGCACTGACCTCAGTTTACGGAAGAGTTAGAGCCTACTGTTGTGTGCAGTCTGTTGCAACATCATTTCAGTTTTTGCTCAACAGATTTTTATTAGAATCCTGTTCCTTCCCTTTGGTCTCTGACAGCATGACACTGCATCCTCATCTGGTGATTGAGACACAAACAGTGTGGACACACACTGTCATATATTTTTGGTGGTACATCTGTTATTTTTGCTAATTTTGCAAGAATGCATGGTTTTAATGTATGAATGGGTAAATGAAGAGATTTAGTTAAAATAAATGTGTTAACACTGTACAGGTTTGTGTTTCTTGTTCTCTTTAGGAGACAAGTTTGAGTACGAAGGACAGTTTTTATGTTCATGTTTTTGCAACATTATGTCATCAGCAGGAAAGCAGGACTAGAAACGCTGAACACAAACAGTATGTTGTAATGTTCAACTTCCCCTCCTACTGTAGACAACTACCGAGGAAATTAATGATGTGTACAAGTATTTCTTCTATATTATGGTGATTATATCAATAACTGCACAAAAACTCTACGTAACAAATTAAGAATAGAAGCATTTTACTGCTTTAAAATTGTTTTGTATACTCGATCAAGTGTGTTGGTATAAATTAACTTGATATAATTGGCTATGGCCTAACATTAGGTGTGATGAAAATGCTCTGATTATTACTGCCTTTAAGATTTGCAAACATTTTAAAACCTTTGCTAAAATATGTTTAAATAGCCATCCAGTATATTACACATGACAAATGAACAGGTAACAAAACTAACATCTGAATGGAATTATGGCCACTGTTGAAGAATTTGAACTTGTTACAACAGATGCATATTGTATATTTGTTAATCAATGGGTAAAACTAGTCATTTTTACGACCTTTGAACCTGTCTCTCGAGCGTCAGAAGGAACTCTCGCGATACCAGAGGCGAGATTATCGCTCGGCGTGTGGAGCAGTCGAAGCGGTAAACGGAAAAGCTCTGCAGTGGCGTTGTAGTTCACGGTCTGCTGCCAACCCGACCTGTTCACCTCAGCATGTCGTCTTTGCGTTTATTACGGCCGCTACTCCCTAAATACAAAAGGCTGCGAGGATAAAAGTAATTACACTGAGCAGCAGTTGAAAGCAGTTTGGTGAGAAACAACTGGGCCGAAGGAAGATGGGTCGGTGGATGTCGCTCCCGCTTCTGCTCCTGCTGTGTGAAGTCCGAGCGCAGGACGAAAGTGAGTTATCAGATACACAAAAATTAACCTAATTTCTCTTTAAAGCACGTTTTTTTTTCTTTCTCACTTGTCACTACTGACTGACATTGGATAATGTGCACGTTGACTGTAGCACAGGTAGGCTAAACGTTACGGTTGATACGGAGCGTTTCTGTTAGCTTTTGCTAAAATTAGCGAGAAGTTCAATGTTGGAGTTTCTCCGCGGACACGTCTGACCCCAGCGAGAAACACGAACATTTTGAAACAAGAACACAACAGATCAGCTTCTAATGGCACTATAACTTGATGAATTTAGAAGCCGAGTAGCATATCAGCGTTTGGATTTTGATGTTAATGACGTAGAACATGTATCGCATAAACAACACGAGTATCAGATGGGTTTATTTGCAGTGTTGCGCATGAAGGTTAGAAAAAAATCTCTTGAAAAAGTTGCGCACAAAGAATAAATGGCTAAAACTCAGAAATTATGGATGTCAAAAACAGTAACCAAGGTATTTGAAGATATTTACTGTTATTAGTGCAACGAATATTACAAATACTGTACAGTATTTTCCGCATTATAAGGCGCACCCGAAAGCCTTTTAATTTTTTCAAAAACTGACAGTGCGCCTTATAGTCCAGTGCGCCTTGTCATGCAGAAAAAACTTCAGAGATTTTAGTAACTTGCTGAGGCAACTCCTCTTTCATGAAGTCTGTATGTGAAAACAACAGTCCCATCTTTGTCTCATGATTTGACTAACTGCATAAAAACCTTTTCCTAGAATTTAAGATCACTTTGGTGTCATTAATAATTCCATCGCTCTTCATGTCAATCAGTGTTTCTCTAGTGGTGTTATTCATCAAGATCTAGGATGGTAACTTTTATTTCAGATTGGATACCAACATGAATCACATTGTCAAATCCAATTTGATCATCATTATTGATTATTATTTGTTATTTCAAAAAAAAAATTTAGTTCAGCTTTCCATTAGCCATGTACATTCAAGCATTCTTATGAGTTCTGGTTCTGAATTTAAATTTTCTGCCCGGAGTGTCCCCCGCCACACGCCCTATATCAGCTGAGATTCCAGCTCCCCATGACCCGCTATGGCAAATGAAGCGGCAGAAAAACTTGTTACAACAGATGCATACAGATGCAACTTATTAGTTTTTTACAGAAAAACTAATAAGTTTTTCTGTAAATGTCTTTTTTATTTTTTATGTCACTTTATGTCATTTGATCAACACGATGCATATCTGAGTTTCCCTTCTCTTTCTCAGACCGGGTGGTTTTTCTGCCGGGAGCGTTCCAGAATGTGAGTGTCTCTCAGAATGAAACAGTGCAGGCTGTGGTGTCCAGGATCCCCACAGAGGTCACCTTCATCACTCTGCAGTTCCATACGCAATATCGCAACGCAACGCTCTCCTACACAAAGGTGAGAAAACCTCGTCTGTCTTGTCTGCCTTTTGGGATGGAGTCTTCAGGTTTCTTGATGTTAAACTGACCGTATCAGTCACTGAGGTGGATAGGTCTTCCTTATCAGTGTTTTATATGTACATGCTGTACTTTCCAGTTTTGACATTTGGTGTTTGGTCAAAATGAGATTGTAAGGAAATTGTAAGTATTCTTCATGCTTTTGTGTGAACAGGCAGGTTTTCTACATCTGATTAATGAATGAAGCTTTGTCGGAAAGGTTGTCTGATCGTCTGAGAGAAGTAGCAGTCAGCTGATGTATAGTCCACTGGTCATGAGTGGCAAACCCCTCTAGCCTTGGTCCCACATGTCTCAGAATTGAGTTCAGCTTGGGTCCACATGATGCAGCTTGATTTATCTTCACTGCTAACGGAAATAGCAGAAAGGAAAACAAATCTATGTTTCTCAGTGGCAAAAAAATGTGTCTTCAAAAAGAAAAAATGGGCAGTCGATGCAAAAATCCGTTGATACTGGACCTGGAGCTGATCTGCAACAAAAATTAGGAGAAACAAAGATGGACAGATGTCACTTTCCTTAACATTTTTACCTCTTTCATTGTTTCCCTTTTCTGTTTTTTTTTTGTTTGTTTTTTAGATCAATCACTTTCTCCAAGTGGTAAATAACATAATTTTTTATGTTCTGTATTTGATCAACCAGGGAGGTTACTGCTAATTATCCATTTCCTCCTCTGGTTAACAAACTATTTAAAAGCACTTGAGTTTTTGTTGGGAGTAATCTACCAGATCAATTGGTGGACTGTAAAATTCTTTATACACTGATTATTTTAGTTTTAAGCTGTTCTGTCTCAGTGAATCGCGAGATAAATTCAGTGGAAACCACATCGAATGGAGTATTTTCCTCAGACCACCACTGTCTCAATATGAGGGGTGTCATACAATGGAGTAATTGTAGGAGCAGTTGGAATGAGAGCCTTACTGTGAGCTCAGTGATTCCATGCAACCCGTGTCATTATACAACAGTAATTCAACTTTTGCTCACTGAAAATGTGTCGTACATTATAAGAGATACAGTGTGTGTGTGTGTGTGTGTGTGTGTGTGTGTGTGTGTGTGTGTGTGTGTGTGTGTGTGTGTGTGTTCGCTGTGAGAAAATACTAGCGTGTGCTACTGTCATAGAACGGAACAGTTCCTAAGTACGCATCAGTTAGCCACAAACCAGTACATCCACAAGCATTAGCTTTTAAATGTTTTGGTCATTGCATCAAGTTATCTTCACATGCGTATTGAAAATTACTTGTTTGTACTTAGTTGAACTTATTATTGGCTCCATCTGTGAAAATAATTAATTCAGCCATTCAGCACAAATGCAGTTTATTGTAAAGAAGATTTCAGTATGTAATCAGTCAATGAGTCAGGTCACTCTCCAAACAGGCAGGCATGTTGTTGATACTTTTGGTCACAATCAGTCTCATGAGGCCAGTCATAAGAATCATAATCCTCAACAAGTGACATTTCCAGTTGGTTATTGGTCCAGTAATCCATAATACAAAGAAGCGAGTGTGTTGCGATGTTTTCAGAGGAGAAAGTATCAATGTAGTTTGTTGCTAGCCATTGATCAGACTGTGTGTACATCCAGGTGTAGTGTGCACTACAGTGAACAAAGCCTGTGGTGAAGGGAAATTGTTTGAAGTCATTGCTTTGCTTTGAAATAGATTATTTATCATGCTTTCTTTAGCCCACGTGTGGGTGTGTTTGGGATTGTAGTGGGATAAGTCTGTCTTTAATGATCCACAGTCTTTATCTAGACTGAAATACGTGAACAACTTCTTTATTGGTCTGACCTTAAACCTGTAATGATACACATTACCATAGTTCAATACAAATGGATGCATTCCTGTAAACTCATGTGGCCAATCTAGTCTAGAAATATTTATGGACTAACAACGCCCAGTCAGCGCGCTAGCAGGAAGTACATGAGTGAGACAGACAGGTGGATGAGATAATGAGCCAAAGAAGACTACTGTAGTTTAAATGTGTTTTGAACAGATATTTTGCAAGTCATGCACACCACTTATGATGGAAAACGTGCATAAAAGCCTAAATGAGGCACCTTTTAAGTTAAAGACAATCAATCTGGCTATCGAAGTAGGAAACAGCTGCAGCATGTAAACTTCAGTGGCTTCAGTGAATTGATAGTGAGACGTTGGAGACTGCAGCGTAGTTTTACTGCCGCGCTATAGGTACTGTTTAGGAAAAAAAACAATAATTCAAAATGTTAAGTCTTTCTGTGTAAATTGCAGTGTTTTCCGAACTATAAGGTGCACTGGACTATAAGGCGCACCTTGAATAAAAGGTGTATTTAAAAATTTTTTTCCATGTAAGGCGCACTGGATTATTAGGCGCACTGTCAGTTTTTTTAGAATATTAAAGGCTTGTAGGTATGCTTTACAGTGCTGAAAACACTGGACTCATGTTCCAACACTTCTAGACCTGTGGTTCACTCTGGAAATGTTCAAAGTTCTTTTTCAGTCCAGTAATTATGGTGTAGATAGTACTCAGATGAATTCATGCCCTTCTCGGGATCAGTTAATAATATCTTTGGTTACTTTGGCATTTTTCCTGAAGGACTCTCATCATTTTGACCACTAGGTCAATATTTCAATATTTTTCCATTCCACTGACGGTAAACTTGTTTGTAGTGATTTTCAGTGTTTAGTTCTTTTTAGTTGCGCCTCTTCATCTGCTAACATGATGATGGTGTTTTGTTCAGACGCCTGGCCTAGGTCTGTCTCTGACAGCAGTGGACTCAGGACTCCTGTCCACTCTGCTGCCCAGCCAAGTGTCCCTCTCCTTGTTCTTGTCTTCTCCTGACAATGACGTTGTGGCTGGTACCGGGGTCATCCTGCCGTACTCCAGTACAGGTAAGGAACACTCCTCCAGCAGAAACGTCATCAAAAACCTGCATCTCAAACGTGGACAACAAAAACCTGTTTAAGCAGTTTTTCCTTGGATTAAAAAGTATTGGATTCAAAGAAGTTGCAGCTACATTTTTGTGATTTCATCAAGTACTAAACAATGTTTATTTCTTTATTGTTTTATTGATTTATTCATTGACTAGAGGAAGCTCATGCAGTTCATTAAAGATTATTTTGATTATGTGTCTTTTGAAGGCCTACCTTCTTCCTTACAACATGTCACCTGTCATAAGTAATCCCCACATAAATCAAGAAGAACCAAAAAGACTCAGCTGGACTTTAGGTTGGTTAAAGACGTCTTACCTTAAGAGGTGTCTTCTGTTCTGGCTGACTGGTCCAGATAGTTCTCCTCCTGTTGGAGCAGAAAACCAACAACCCAACCCACATGAATGATGAGGGGTGAAATGTCTTCAACCAACCTAAAGCAAGTCCAATCAACTCTTTTGTGATCTTGATTGACCTCATCCTGGATGACTGAGAGCCTACACAGAGTACCCGATGTCAAACATGTTCTGTTTCAGATCCAGTTCCTGGGGCTTGTAACACGGAGTTCAACCTGGACATCGACCCTAACGTCTACATCCACTACAACCTCTACGAGACCACCATCCGCTTTGCACCAGCCAACTTGGGCTATGAGAGGTAGCACATGGGACTGACTCACATGGCCCAGCCTGTTGAGTAGCGAGATTGACTTCTCTACCACAACACTTCAACAAACGGGCTCTGCTCGTTTGCTGGAACGTGATCTTGTGCTCTCTGTCCGTCATACACTTCTCCCCCCATAAGACTGTGTGTTAAGAGACGCTGCAGCTTTGATTAGACACACAGATGACTCCACCGCACTGACTGAAGGCCTCTGATGAAGAAGCCGTGTTTGTATGTTTTAGCTGCATTGGGTGTAGGCAGTGTTGTCGTGGCAACGTGGAGTTGTGGTCCACCAGTTCTCAGACAGGATGACACCTAGAAATGGTTGAAATCTAGTTTCTATCATTGGTTTCAACCATAGTTGTTTCTTGACTCACTTTGTTCCCTCTCATTTCACTGACTGGTGTCGTTATCGCTGTCAGGCTGGTTTTTACCAACCTGTTAATTTGTTTGTCTGCTTGCAGGATTAAACAAGCACTAACAAATTTTTGGGTGGGTGAAGGTTAAAGGACGTTTTGGAACGTTTTCTGATTTCTTGAACATTGTGAGTGAGGGCCTTTTCAACCATTTTTAATCTGCTTGTTTGGAGAGCATCAACCTGGATGGAATGTTGGGGTGTGTGCCAAAGAGGAAACGCATTTTGGAGTGGATCCAGATTAAGGGCTGGATCGGGTGTTTGTTCGTGTCTCAGCAAAATGGGGCATATAATGTCACGTAACTTGTTTTTGTTTTTGTGCATAATTAAATTGAGGTGTTTTCATGTTTTGCTCACATTCCAATTTTATTTTGGTGTTAGTCATCTGAGTACTGAGATGAAAATTTTGTTTTCACTTGAACATTGTAAAGAAACTTGACTTATCCATTTTGTTGACACATGTCTTGTTCGGATTTCATTTGTGTTTCATTTGATTGATTGGAGGGTCTTAGCAGAGATATCCCTGTACCGAGTGCTCCTCTCCTCTACAGACACTGGATGAAAATGTGACGAACACACCCAGTATCTAAACCTGAGCTTTGAGATCAGTCATATTTTCACATAATTTCATTGTCTTGTGTTATCTTGTCAGTGTGGTATTGTTGCAGCAACTAATCAAGATGTGAATCTGACGTTGCTCCTTTGTGCTTCCATGTTGGATGCAGGCTCTTGATAAGAATAGGAGATGTATAACTTATCCAATAAGATGACTCAAAATGTAATTTTCTCCAATTTATATTCAAAACAAGAACCAATGCAGTCAGAGACTGCAACATCCCGCGACACCCCTGATTTCAAAATTTTACCCTGACCTATTTGCATAGATCAAAGATCAAAGCTAGTGCTCTGACCTATGGTCTTACACTGGCCTTCTCCCTCGTCTTTGTATCTTATCCAACATTTCAACAAAAGTTGAAATTTGACCTTGATCTAGTTTTCTCAAGTTCAAGGTCATCATCTCATTTTCATCCCCTTTTCTGCCTGAGAAATCTGCTTTTTGTTTCATCTTCCTATCTGCAACGGTTGTGAAGACATTTGGTGGACAGACGGATGGACGAATGGACTAATGGGCGAACACACAAACACTGACAATTCAAATACATCAGCGATTTGAAGCGGGATGTAATAACTGCAGCTAACTATGGCTTTACAGATCAGTCGAAGGATCTTGAATCATGCTTTGTTAAAATGCATTGGAATGTTTTTCCAAAGATTAAATCCAATTACATTATGCGTCGTACTATTGGATGATACTGTACACTGGCTCTACGCTCACTTTTCAATATAAATTCATTCAAATGAACAAATACACTTTGTTCATTTTAGGTGTTAGTTTGACAAAATTTTGTCTCACACTAGAGGGACTGAAAACTGAAAAGCAGGCATCTTTTCTTTCTCTCCAGGCAGTCCTCTTTCTAAGTTGACGTTTGTTTGCAGATGTTTTCAGGAAGTGTATTCTTTCCTCTTATTCATTAGTTTGTCCAATAAAATCCCAAACAGAGCCTACTGAAAAGATTCAGTCATGAATGATGTGGCATTCTGACATCTGTGCGATCTCTGAATGACAGGATTCACACCTTCAGTCCGCACAAACCACAGATTTATGTCGCATGACAAAACATGAAACTCTGATGTAAGGTTTCAATCTAGTGTCTTCATCCTGTCACATTTACTCACTCTCTTTCTCTCTCTCGCTCTGTTTGCTTTGCTCAGTGTGTTGAATGACTTAAACATAAATATCTGTAAATTAAGTGTACATGAATTATCAAAGCTAAGACAGTTGCTGCCTCAAAAACTGCCACAGGGCTTTCAGTCGTTCACCCTGAAGGGCCTCAGACCACTGATCTTCCTGTCCTGCTCCTACCAGGGGACAAACTCCTCCGGCCTGCGACCAATCAACAGACAGGAACACGCGCTGGCGGCTGAACTATGACATCTACCAGTACTTCCTGCCTGAAAATGACCTATCGGAGCGCAGCCTGTTCAGTGGAATTCAGGCTGTTGCTGACATCCGGGGCATGATGGAGAATGGCAGACAGGTGGGGGGGGGGGGGCAGTGAAAGTGAACTGATCATTTATTTCCACATATAATTCATTAAGAAGCCCAAACAGAATAATATAATGCATGGCTTTGGATTCATTTACCTGTTTTCCTGCAGGTCATGACGCTGTCGGCGACAGATATGACCATGGCGGTGTTCAACTCCATCCCCGGTCAGGGCGTGATCTACTCCGTCATCGTCAGAGACCCAGTGCTGAACACCTCAGCCTCCTACATCCCAGTTCACACCTACGCCTGCAGCTTCACGTCCACCTTGGACAGCTGTCAGACCCTCGGTGAGCTCCCCGGCTTCAGACAGTCAGTGTTGTGTTTCTTTTGAGGAAGAAATTGAACAAATCTAGTCTGTATGAAGTCTGCAAATTCACATATTTCTATGACACTACTCTGAATTCTATTTGGCTTCATTCGGATCACAACTTCCTGTTTTCGTCTGAGGTGAAGGACAGTGTTCTTTCCCTGTAATGTGAACCTGTGCTGCTTTGGCAGAGGTTTCTCTCTTGCCTTCTGCGCTTTGATTTGATCACACATGAATTCAACAGTCTTGTGATACAATTAAATACTGTTAAACAAGTCTGTTTTCATTGTTTGTGAGTCATGAGACTGTCTGCCAAACAGCAAGATGCCCTGATTCATTTTACCCACAGTTCGTGGAAATGATATAAAAGTCTGTTGATTTTATATACCAAGCAGTCAAAGAGGTTTGACCTTGAACTACAGTATTTTCCGCACTTTTAGGCGTACCTGAAAGCCTTTAATTTTCTCAAAAACCAACAGTGCTTCTTATAATCCAGTACGTCTTATATATGAAAATAGTTTTAAAATAGGCCGTTCATTGAAGGTGCGCCTTTATAATCAGATACACCTTATAATCAGATGCACCTTATAGTGCAGAAAATACTGTACTCTTCTTTGATTGATATTCATGACATGTATGAACTTCCTGGTTTGTGTGTTTGTTTTTTTCTCTGTTCAGGACACATATCTACAAAGGTATTCTTTACGGTTGCTGGCCTGGCGGGGCTGTTTGTCTGCTTCTTTGGCCATCGCTTCTTCAAGTGTGGTGAGTAAACACTGTTGACAGTGACTTTGTGTAACGTCGTTGCTGATTGTCCTGACATGTTTAACACTTCAGGCTCTTCAGGCTCTTGTGGGAGTCATTAAATTACTTTAAGCTTTACATATTAGTGGATAGTACCAGACGTTTTCTTTGTGCAGATATAGTGCTGCCCTGTCCTGACATTTTGGTCCGTTTGAGTTTCAGCATCAAGACAGATTTATCTTTTTACTCTTCTAGAACTTTAGACTACATTGGTTTATTTTAATGAACGTCTTGTTGGTTGTGTCGCTGGCATTTTCCTCGCGTGTGATGCAGAAGTATCATGGCTGTGATCTGCACCCATGACTGAAACCAACCCCAACACCCCCACCACACACACACACACACACACACACACACACACACACACACACACACACCACACACTGACAGATGTACTACACAACACAAGGCTAAAGAGCGTACTGCACTCTTCTCTCATTTCTTCACTTGGAAAATCTTCATGTTATTTGCATAAACTATAATTGACGGTTTACGAACAGCAGCTTCATTGCTGATGGGCTGTCATCCATAAAAATCAGGAGTGATGATGGGATGCCTGCTAATGTAAAGATCTAGGGAAACTCTGAGCTGAGTTTGACAACAGCAATAACAGTAATCACAATAACAGAAAGTCAGTAATGTTTACTGAGGAGGTTCTTCGTTCACCAGTGCCTGAATGTTGGTCTGCTTGAATGAATTTTAATTTTTTAAGTAGATGAGTAGTAATGAACAACCTGTTTAAAATCTGAAGTGGATGAGGTGCCAACCAGGAACAATTTCTACCTATTTTTTTTGTTAAGTTTTCATAGTTTTGCAAGATAGTCTTTTTGTCAATACTGTGACATGTTTGTGTCTTCTTCTTTTCCTTTCGGCTTTTCCCTTCAGGGGTCGCCACAGCGAATCAATTGCCTCCATCTAACCCTGTCCTTTGCATCCTCTTCTCTCAACCGTGACATGTTTGTGTATTGCTATGATTTATGGTTATGAGCGTCATCCTAATTCTTTACATTTCTTTGGGATTAATGGTGAAGCAGTGGTGAGTGACTGTGAAACCGATCATACGGGTGAAAACCCGCGTGAATGAACTTCCCACAACAACAGAAGGTTCAGTGTTCTCGTTAGCGTATGTTTTTGTGTTTTTGACGCACATTTTTTGACAGGAAGGCACGATCATCAGACAATGTGCGTCCCTAGGACAAAAGCTTTAAATACTTACAATAAAAAAAAATCGATGCTACCTTTTCCCAAGATATAATATTGGGGAAAAAATGCTCTTCCATTCACAATCTATTCATTTCTCCACTTGAATTTTGAACCTGGAAATCGTCATTATGTTTTGATCTTGCACGAGTTTCTCCTCACGAGACTCACCTTCATGATTTAGTCTTATTGAAATTGACCAAACGGCGACACGACGTCTGAAAGTTTTACACGCTGCAGTAAGAGAGCGACGAGTTGTGACAATGAGTGTCTTCTTGACTTAAAAAACACTCAAAAGTTAATGAAGAAAAAGACAGATATTACTCACAAATATTACTGTTGTTTGTGTGGAGAAGGTTCTATCTGTTTGTTGCAGTGTACACCGGAGAATATATGAATTAAACATAAAATTATTGAGTGAAAAGCAAAAGTGAAAAAAACTATTAAATCTTTATTGCTAATGTTGTTGTTTTTTAAGAATAACTACTTGGCTTTAGCATTTTGATAGAAATAACATGTAGATCTGCTCTTTTATTTCTTTTTTTACTTAAACAATTATGTTGTTGTTAATAAAATCATTCAAATTAACAGTTTGTTCAGTTTTTATATTGTACTATTGGCAAAACTCAATTTTTGGGTTTGCTTCTACCGTATATTCTGTTATTACTTTTGAGATGCATAAACATCATGTTGGGATGCACACATTTTTTTGAAGCGCATCCCAGTGATGCACTACTTTCTTGAGGTAACATGAACTCTGAAGGTTATTTGTATTTACAGTAATATTGTTTTTCTCTTGTCTTTTTAAACAAGCTCCTGCAGACTTTTGAGCTAATCTGGCATTTTTTTGTTTGTTTTACCTTGAAATGTAAAGTTTTAATATTTAAAGAAGCTGTGCACAAGACCTGGCATGAAGTGTGTTGTTCTGAATGGGGGAATTTTGAACCTTTGTTCCCTGAACTAGTAGCAGGGCGTGGAACGCGGCCGCATCTAAACCACGTAACACATTTGAAATCGATTTCACCACCAATCGGACTGGAGAGTCATCTGAGATACGTTTAGTATCAGCTCTGATCAGGTCTCGTCTGGTGTCACATGGTTCTATCATGATTTAATGTGATGTGTTTTCGTCGGTCTCTCTCCCTCTGTGTTCGTACAGAGTTGTTTTGCATGGGGTTCAGCTTTTCAGCGTTTTTCTTCTTCGTGCTGATCACAAGGACCACAGATCTGGATTACGACAGTGAGTCCATTCCATCGTTCACATGATTCCTCATTAAGACGAGTTTCCCATCCCTGACATTCTCTCTCTCTCTCGTTCTCTCTCTGCAGTCTGTCTGGCCGTGTCGGCAGTGATTGGCGTTGTGGGCGGGGTCATTCTGGTGATGAGCTGGTGGCGGTTCGGCTCCGTCATGGCCTGCATTGTCGTAGTTGGACTCATGCTCGGCTTCCTTGTCGCCTCCATTGTCCTCTTCACCCCTCTTGGTAGGATTACAGATGAGCCCAGTCGTCTGCTGTCGTATTCCTTCAGTGACTCTTTAATGCTGTTGAAATGATGTCGGTGCTGCTGCGTCTTCGTTTCACCTCAATGTCTGTGTTGTCATTGTTCAGGTGATCTTGAGGTGTTCAGACGTTCAGACGCAGTTTTCTGGGTGACGTTCTGCTGCATCATGATCGCTGTTCCCTTCTTCTTTGTGCGTTGGCCTAGAGAGGTAACAGACTCACACTTCACACTTTTGTCAGCTAGAAGTAGTGATGGATGGATGAAATCTTTTAATAATCCTTTACATTACACATTTTAAAACTTCTGTCTTTGCAACACTTCATACAAGAGATCCAGCATTTTATCACCTCTGGTTGTTCAGTCACTCCGTTATGATTTATATTACCTGATTTTAAGATTGTGAAACTGGGACATTTTAAAGTATGTGAGTATTGGACCTATACCAGGAAGAATTATCCAAAAAGGTCACAGCAGCAGTGATGACATTCACAACATGCGGTGGTACACAGACGTCATGTATGTCTTTACTTTGGAAGACAAAATATTTGTTTAAAATTGAGTAATAACTGTCATGGGTTACCAAGGTTACGCAGCAAAGAGCGGAACCTCTGATAGGCACATTTACATTATTTTCCACACTATAAGGCGCACTGGACTATAAGGTGCGCCTTCAATGAATGACATTTTAAAGCCTTTTCATATCTAAGGCGCATTGGATTATAAGGGGCACTGTTGGTTTTTCAGAAAATTAAAGGCTTTTAGGTGCGGAAAATACTTTAATACTTCAACCTGTTTTCTGTTTCTCTGTTCGCATCAGGGAAACATCATCACGTGTGGCGTCATTGGTTCCTACGCCGTGGTTCTGGCCGTCAACGCTTACATTTACACCAGCCTGTCTTACATCACCCTGAACATCCTCAAACGCTTCCTGAACAACAATTTCAGTAAAGCGTTCACCGACGTGCCCTTCCAGACCGTTGGTGAGTCTCACGACGACATTTGAGTCCCGGTGAAGCTTCCGAACCCTCACCTCTTTTTTTTTTTTTCCTCCCAGATTACATCATGATCACGGTGTGGGTGGTGTTTGCTGTCTGCGGCATCGTGCTCCAGCTTTACCGCGAGCGTTCACGGCCGTTTTTCCCGCCCAGTCCGTACCTGATGTGGCAGCAGGAACGCGAACGCCGCAAGACCAACGTCCTGGACCCGAGCCACCACTTCCCGCCGCTGCCCAACCGCCTCCTGGCAAGAGTGTGGCAGCTCACCAAGAGGATGGAGCCGGCTGGAGAACACACACCGCTGCTCCTGTGAACACCTCCAGGTCCCGTCTCCAGGAGGATCACCGCACAGGAAGTGTCAGGAAGAGAGGATGGCGGATCAGGAGGAAGATGGAGCATCACCGACATGCTCCAGGATGACTCCTGCAACCTCAAAAGACTTCATGTAAAAAGCCCCCCCCCCCCCCACCCCACCCCAAAAAAGCCACTTTTATTTAACTTATATAATTTTAACAGAAGCTGTTGGTGCTCCAGGATGTCTGCTGCTTCTGCTCCTTTAACTGTTTGCACTGAGGTCACAAACTACTAACAAAGAACAAGGCGAGGGTTTACCTGTGGGGAGTTTGACTGCTTGGGGGTTGCTGTTCATCACAATGGTGGGGGGTCCAAGTTCAGATTTTTAGATAGGCTATAAACGGCATACATTGTTTCATCGACCTGTGTTTGTGTTTGGAAGTGTGATTTGTTCCGAGTTGGTCTTCTTGGAGTCTAAAGGAGTCAAATGATTACAACACTGCCCCCTGGTGGTGTGGTGGTTAAACAACATTCAGTAAATTAGAAAGTTCTACCTCTTGTCATCGACACTGAAACCATCAGAAACGAGTTCTTGGACTAAAACAGAATCCTGTCACGGTTGTTTATCACTCGTACTTAGATCTGCCATCTCACAGACAAAGAAACAAACAGGGGCATTCACTGAACCTCCTCTGACTCTGATAAATGCTGAGCCTACGTTTGATCAAAGGTAAAAAAATCTTTTTTTTTAGAAACAATATACTTAAGAACAGATGTAAAAAAATATACCAAAATTCAAAGGTATTTGTGAAATTTTCATGCTTTGTACCATTTATTAATAGAGGGTCATACGATCAGTAAATTAAGGACATAAATCATATTAAAATAATTAAGTTTAGCTAAGTTTTATTTTTTATACAAGTGGATAATATCAAGTGTTGCTCACCCTGTGCAGAACAAATATTTTAACCTCTGAAAACTTGTTTATTCCTGAACACCTGTACTTTTTGTAATTTGCACACTAGATTTTAATATAAAATTTTCAGTTAATGCTAGTGATTATTAATCCGTTTAAACTTGTGGGCTGTGACTTCTCAGGTTTTTCGTCTTGGCCTTTTGACTATGCACTAATACAAAAAGGATGAAACCTTTTGTCGTTTGCCTTGAAGGCTGTAAATGTCAGTATTTTATGAAGTTTCTGGGCACTCATGGCTTTCTAGAATGAATCCAAAACAATGCATTGCTGATGTCTCTGAAGAATGAGGTCAAAAGTGTTTGTAATTGAAGGTTTTTTGATATTAAATAAAGGCCTGCAGGTGAAAACAGAGTTATGTGTCATGGCCCCAGGGCCTTTGTCGTTCCAGGTCTTGAGCGTCATCATCATCACCATCAGGTAACGGGGAACACCTGACTGGTGATCTTTGCATTCTTGCGGTCAGTAGACACATCTGTAGTCGGCACCCCACCTCACACTCTAGTTACTATTGATCAGGCGACACACACACCACCCCAATTGAAAACACAGGAGGTAAATCCTTGCCTCTACAGGGCGACATGCTAATTTATTGACAAAACGAACGCAGCAACCTGCCAAACTACTGACAATAATGTCAAAGATCATTGCTTAACAGAAGGTGTTCCAAACCAATTGAAGCCTTAAAAAAGTACACGTCACAGTTTTTGGCCTACAGATACAAATGCCCTAACCCTAACAGAAAGGCGCTCTTCAAACCAGCTGAATACAGACAAAATTATTACATAAATTTACATATTTCATTGAAAACATCTCAAATTGTCACATTTTCCTCCTATAAAGGTTATAGTTTGGGACTTTCTGAACGGACATCGTCACTGTAGTTTTACAGTTTGTCCACTAGATGGTGCCGTGGAGTTGATATCAATTTATTCACTCTGCTGTAGTTCCAACATCAGTCCACTAGATGGAGGCCTGGAGCTGGTTTTAAGTCATGACATGTGGCTTTCATCAAAATACTGTGTAAAGGTATACTGTAGTCTACATCAGCACTGGTTTCTGGATGAAACTCTACCGCATTCTTTGTCTCAATAAAAATACTGTAATAGTTTTTTCTGTTCAGTCCAAAGCAAAAAAGCAACCTGGCTGAATTAAACAGTCTAAATTTGTGATTTTTTCCCTCATTTATCATGTCCATCCATCCACCCATCCATCCATCATCTACCGCTTATCCGGGGCCGTGTCGCAGGGGCAGTGCAAGCATTTTCCAACTTAATATAGCTGGCTACCTATCAATTTAACACCCCCCCCCCCCAAAAAAAAAAACCTGCCACACCTGGAGAACTAACTTCACCCGAATGAAGTTGCAGTGTTTGTTCAGAACCATTTCACCTCTTTAAATGATCTACAGTATATTTAAGGTTGCTGGACACAAATGTACAAATAATGAGATATTCTAAAGTAAGTCAACATAATTTTCCATTGAATTTATTTCATCTGCAGAATCATGATATTTAAGGGTAAAACCTAAAATTACAACATTATGCTGTTTGAATGACACCACAGCATGTAGTGTCGTCCAATCCATCAGCACTGATGGAAAAAGAGGTTTACATTTATTTTAAAGTTGCCTCTAGTCTTCACTTTTACAAGAATTTTTCAAAAACAAATATTTTTGGGTTTATCCATTTTATCATCTTAGCAAGTCTTGACCTCCATATGGAAAATGTTTATGAATTAGAGATCATTTAGATTCTTAAAAATATGAAACAGGCTAACAAAACCATTATAACACAAAATATAAATGTAAGGTTTTTTTTAAACTTGAACAAG
Organism: Antennarius maculatus; assembly: GCA_013358685.1. Lineage (NCBI taxonomy): Eukaryota > Metazoa > Chordata > Actinopteri > Lophiiformes > Antennariidae > Antennarius > Antennarius maculatus. Next base: position 11,386,352 of record CM023627.1, read on the forward strand.
CTTCAAAGCTTTAAGCCTGAACAACTCCTTGTTGCATTTCATTCGAAGTCACTGTAAACAGTAATGAACACTCTGAGGAATTCAGGCAAATGGTTTTAAAGCTTGCGGATGCCTCCGGGGCGCCTCCCTAGGGAGGTGTTTCTGGCACGTCCAGCTGGGAGGAGACCTCGGGGCAGACCCAGGACCAGGTGGAGGGATTACATCTCAACAACGGCCTGGGAACGCCTTGGGATCCCCCAGTCTGAGCTGGTGGATGTGGCCGGGGAAAAGGAAGTTTGGGGCTCCCTGTTGAAGCTGCTGCCCCCGCGACCCGATTCCAGATAAGTCTTGGAAGATGGATGGATGGTTTTAAAGCTTTCCAGTAAAATTAATTCATTTGAGCATGCAAACAGTAAAATACGCTCAATAAAAAAAACTTAGCCGGAGTAGCTTTTTAGATACTTTTCCATTTATTAATCAAAATGACTGAATGTACCTGGAACAAGACACAAATCGACAGAATCAACATTCAAATCCTGACAAACACAACAGTTTCTGTAAAGTGCCAAAAAGAAAAGAAAGCCTCAATTTTGATATATATATTTATATACAGTATACACACACATACACACACACATACACAAACACCACATAGAAAACTAGATTTTTAGGTTCACAAATTAGAAATCATATAAAAACAAAGTAGATTCTGTTATGAAGTAGATTCTGTGCTAAAAATGTGTTTCCGGTTGAAAAGAAAAGAGGCATTTGATCAGTAGTTCTTCCTCGACTGGCTTTTCTTTGAGAAACAAAGTCTTTAGTGCTCATTCACATCATGCAACACCCCCCCCACGCCCCCACCCCCACCCCCAACCCCCAATCAACTCCTTCCATTACATTCTAATGCCACTGAAAATCGAGAGATTTCTGAAAGAAGGCACATGACAGGAACGTCTGTTCCAGATTGTGTTTCCGGATCGACATAAAACTATCTCCTAAATATCATTTACAAAAAGAAAAAGTATACGAGCATCGCTAGTGACGGATCTGTGGAGCTGATCTCTTAAAAACATCGTTAAATCAGCGCGAACACACAAAAAAAACAAACATAATTGACCCATTTCCATTAAAAAAATGATTAAAACAAAAGACTATAAATAACAGAAAAACCAACAGACAGAAACACATCTGATGAAACGTTGTGAGCTTCAGTTTGTTAAGTTTTGCTTCCGGTTTCCGTGACGATGCTGCTGCTATGGCGACGGTCTTCATCACCCGTTACGTCTTCTGCCTCAGTCTCCCGTTCATTTCAAAATACGGGCTCACGTGTTTGCTGTTGCATTGTGGGAGCTTCCTGCCGGCGCTGGCGTCGGTCTTCGTGGCTCTGATGTCGGTGTCGGTCGTCTGTGAGGTCAAAGGTCGTCCTGGACGGGATTCAAGCTTTAGGGTCGACTTCCCGTTCATAAGGTTAGGGGTGGGTGCTGGCTTCAGCCCCACCCTCTGCGCTGTGTTTGGGAGTTTCTGATTGGCTTTGCTGGCTGGAGAAGGACCCGTGTTGCCCCCCAGGACCCGCCCGGGGACAGCAGCGGTACTTCGCGGGGGAGCAGCAGTCACCTTGTTGGGGCCCGGCCCCTTGACTTTGGCTGTGACCTCCCTGCTCTTCACTGTAGAGCACACAGGAGGGGCAGTCTGATTGGTGGGGGTTGGGGTGGGGGTGGGGGTCCGGGCTGTCACCCCCCCCCTCGGCGCCACCGCTGCTGCTTTCGCAGCTGCCCGTACCCTCCTGGCTGCCTCTAGACGGAGGCGCGAGGCTGGGGAGCCGGGGCGACGCTGGGCGAGGCGGGGGCGCTGGCTGGCACCTGAGGGGGGGCGGCCATCTTTAGAGGGGTGCGCCGGCACTGGGGCAGCAGTGGGGGAGCTGCAGGGACTGGACGGCTTAGGGCATTTGGAGGAGGGCTCGGGGCAAACGGGGCTCCTGGGTTGAGAGGCGGGGCCACGTGGGGACGGGCGGGTCTTCGGCTTGGAGGCGGGGCTCGGGTCTGGGGGGGCCGGCGACGACGCTGCAGACGGGGACAGAGCCCCACGACGAGGCTTCACACCCTGACATCCTGGGGGAGGAGACAGTTTGGAGGAGCTGCCCTCGGGTGTGGGGGGCCGGGGGGCCAAACCTCTGGCGGTGACGGGCAGGGGGAGCTGGGTGGGCTTCCTCGGAGAAGAAGGCCCCCCCTGGAGAGTCTTCTTGGGTGTGGCCGCTGACGCCTTCCTGGGCAGTGTGGGGGTGCAGGCTGGGGACGCAGCGTAGGAGCGACACGTCTGACCAGCAGGGGGCGCTGACGCCTGCTTGGAGGCCGAGCCGGAACAGGAGGAGGACGATGAGGTAGAGGAGGAAGACGACGACGACGGAGAAGAGATGAGGTTATTAACGGCGGCAAGGGGGTCCATTTCAGGAGGAGGGGGTGGCGCCGCATTGCCGTGGTGACCCCCCAGGCCAGGAGGGCCTTTCTGAAAGGCCAGGATCTTCTGCTCCAGGGTGGTGAACTGCAGAACGCGCAGAGGGTCGTACTTCATCAGGAAGCCACGCAGCGTGTCCCAACCGCCTCCGACGCGCACCATCACGTGTTTACCGTGAAGCATCTGAGCAACACACACACACACACACACACACACACACACACAAACAATGTGTGACGACAATATCACACACATTAACAAACAAACAACAGCCTGACAGCACGATGATGTCATCTGCTACTCTAATCTACCGCGATTGGTTGACTTTGCATCCATGCAATCACAGCATCAACCAATTATATATATTTATTACTTTCAATCTTACTCAGTTATGTATTAATAAATTAGGATTTAAATACAATTACATTATAAACATTGGACACTGCGATCACGAGAAACTTGAACCCATGATCGCGTTGGAAATTTTTGCTCAGAATCTCGTGCTCAAATCTAACCAACCTGATGTAACATAAGAACTTTTTAAATGCTCTTCAGTAAAAGTCTTTTACCGTTTGTGACGCGTTTACACCTTTAATACACTCCTGGAACTGTCAGAATGATGAATTCTGTGAAGAGTTGATACCAATCTGTGCTTGATAGATATGATTATCGGTGACTACTGATGTGATTATTGGTTCGTCAGTCTTGTTTTCATGTTAAATCATACAAATGCAGATTTTTCAAGGCGAGTTCACCACCGTTTAATGAGATTACAGTATTTTCCGCGCTATAAGGCGCACCTAAAAGACTTTTGAGAAAAGGCTGCAGAGTGGTGAATGCAATCCCTTTAGTGCAACTCAATCTAGTGGATGCATAACGCAACCACAGCCACTACAGTAGTTTCTATTCTACGCGCCTTATAATGCTGTGAAAACAGTTTTAAAATAGCCCATCCATTGAAGGTGCGCCTTACAATCCAGTGCGCCTTATAGTGTGAAAAATAGTGTACTCTAATTCATCAAAAGCTTGGTTTTTCACACACAAACGCCATCAGGGAGGTGTTCCTTATACTTGCCCTTGTCAACAGTGAGGTCAAAGGTCAGAGTAAGTAAAAACAGCTGACATACGGAATGCTCTGGATTTATTCTCTGTGTATCCCTGCTGTTATTCAGCCTCTCTAGCAGAACTCATCTCTTATATCAGACTGATGTGAACCACAGACATGTGAACGACTGGGCGAACGACTTATGTGTGTGCATGTGTGTGTGTGTGTGTGTGTGTTATCCAAGTACTCACCCGAATAAAGAGGGTCTTGTCTCCCAGTCTGTAGCGTCCCTCAGAGAGATACTCAATGGAGACCCTGTTGGAGCAGTGGCAGGGGGGCTCGTCCACTCCGTGCTCCTACAAGGGGGATAACAGAGGAGCATAAGTTGGCCGTATGACTGTCCTCACTGGAAATAATGGACTCTTTGTAAGTGAGAGGATTATTAGAAAATGTTTGCAGCGAAAAACAACTCAAAAATCCGCAAAACAGAAAACTGAACCAAACAGTCACGAGGTGATGAGGAGACCGATGCCAAACAGCAGCATCAGCATCAGGAGGTTTTAAAAGTTTTAAAATGATTTCATCCAAGCTGTCTTCTGGTTTAATGGGTGCGTGTATTTTTAGCCCAGCTGCCTCATCTGGGTCCATCGCCCCCCGCCCCCCTCGCCCCCATCTGACGGCACTAGAATCGTGTTTTAGCCTCTGGATAATCACACCACCCAACAGAAACAATGCTTGAATAACAACGTCAGACAACATCAGCAAAAGCGATGTTGTTGTCCCCACCCCACCCCCACAGCAGATGCAGCGCCGCTGACCTGTGGAGGAAATGTGAGCAACACAAACAGTGATGTCATCGCTGTGTGCGCTCATGACGGCACATATCTGTGTGACGTGGAGCCCACGGGGGTCCGGCGGAGCGTCACGTGTTCCGCCGTGATGCATCCTTTTCCCGCGGGGGTCGCAAACGAAGCGGCGAGAGTTTCGGCTCGGCTTCAACTGGGTCGCACATGTCCCTACCTACGTGACGCTAACGTGATCAACGACGCGCTCCATCAGCTGCTGTGTTTTTTCGTCGTCTGCTTGAACGTCATCATCTAGACTCTGCGCCGTACTTCCTGTCGGAACTCACCCCTGATTGGTAGAGACCACCGTGCTGACAGCAGACGCTGAAGGTCTTGACGGCTGGAGGCGGCTCCTTGGTCATCAGTAGCGTCTCCTCCATCTCTATTTCCTTCTCCAGCTTGACCAGCACAGGAGGCTCCACACCGTACCTGAAGAACACACACACACACACACACACACACACACACTTATTAAACTGTTCCCAGAAGCTCCGTGTGAAGCTGATCCTCCATCTGGGGTCAAAGGCTTACTTGGACACGATGCGGCCGATCTCCAGCAGACAGAGACAGACCTGCCGAGGCTCCTTGTGCAGCACTGAGGCAGGAAACACAAAAAAATGAATCATTAAAGCACTTGTGTCAAACTCAAGGCCCGGGGGCCGAATGTGGCCCTCCAGATCATTTTATGTGGCCCACGAGAGCATAAAAGGCCAGAGGGTCTAAAAATAAAACGGTCAAAAGTGTGTTTTGATCAAAAACTACATTTCCCACAATTCAGTAATTAAGTCAATTTTAACTGTGACAAAAACGTTTTGAACAAAGTTAATGTCCTAACTCGTGTTTGATGTTATTTTTCTTTAGTCTTTGGATAGTTTGATCCTTGATTGATGGAGTTCTGTGGGTTTAATAACCTGAAAAATTAATAGGATTTATGTTAGAACAGAGAAACAAGCAAACATAGTTTTTCTGTGTAACTGTAACGTTTGTAACCTGAATAATGAATAAATTCAGCTGTTTAACATTAAGGAGTAGTTACATTTATTTTACATTACATTGAGTCACATTTAGTTACATTTATTAGTTACATTTGGCTCTTTGAGGACAGCCGTTATGGCGATGTGGCCCCGTCGGTGGAAATGAGTTTGACACACCCCCCCCTGCTTTAAAAGGAAGGAGCTGCCATTTTTTATTTACTTAGAAAGATGTGATTAAAAAGGAAGAGAAAGAAGAAACTTTTGGAGCACTTGAGAAGTTAGGACGAAGTTATTTTTTACTTAGAAAGATGTGATTAAAAAGGAAGAGAAAGAAGAAACTTTTGGAGCACTTGAGAAGTTAGGACGAAGTTATTTTTTCCTTGAGGGTTTGTGTTGTGATTCAGAGGTTAGAGGTTTGTAGTGTGGGACACGACTTAAACTCACATAAAGGATACGAGTTCAACTAAATTAGAGAATCTGTCCTCATTACTGGAACGATGGACATATGGGCTTTCTATCCAAAGGACTTCACTCCATTGTTTTGAGGATCCATTAAGTGTAATGAAGTGATCCCCAACAGAGTACTCAGAGTGATTACGCTCCACACTGGATACCATAAAACCTTCAAGATTAAGGCTTAAATAACGGAGCTCTGCAAAGGCATCAGGAACTTAAAGTCAGTCTGTTTTTCCACTGTTTTTCATGTCGTCAGTGCGTAGCAGGAGGGATTGAACCTAGACTCCAGAGTTCAGGTTCAATCACAGAATCAGCTGACAAATAATAAGATCCCAGCTGTATTTGTTTGGTCTTGTGACATCTCATTAATTTTGACAGAAGAAGGTCTCTCAACAGATGCTAAACACAGAATAAGTTGAGCAGAATAATACCAGGAGGAAAACTCATCATGATAAGATTTCCACTGTTTTTAAGTTCAGAGCAGGACTTGGCAGACAGGGAGAGAGACTTTTGGACACTCTGCTGTCCAGGAGTAGAGATTTTTCAAACTATGGACTATTGATTTTATCTATTTATTTAATTTGAAAAAAAAAAAAAAGGATTGTGACTGACTATTGATAACCAGAATTGTACAGATGAATGTAATCTGCTGCAGTTCTTACCGAGACCCTCTGACTCAAACAGGTAGGTCTCCTCCACGCCGATGTGGCGACACCAGGACAGGAAGTTGGCAGTGTTGTCTCGAGCAAAGAAGGATCCTGGAGACGCGTCCCGCTTACACGCAACCTTCCTCGTGGGAAAGAGCTGTCAGGAAAACAAAATCTATGATTATAAAGACAAATTTAATTATCTTAAATCACCAATAGTAAAAATTGTAAAGTAATAAAATTGTATGGCAAACAGTGTCTCCTGTGTTCACCGTCAGATCAACACGATAGTGTGTATGATGACACCTGAGGTTCACAGCTGGACCAATGGGTGACACCCCCATCAGGCAGAACCCCCTCAAGTAGACTAGTCTTCAGCTCATTTTGAATATATTAACTTTATTTTTATAGCACCGATACCAACACCTACTATATTATATAAAATAGGATAGAACGGATTATCTAAGAACAGAATTTAAAAAAACGTTTAGACAGCAGAGAACCAATGAGAAATAATCTAAGAACACAATCAAAGAACCAAATAAAAAGAATCTACGAGACCAACCTAGGAACCAATTAGAATGAATTACACATTAGCATACTATAGCAACAGATCGCTGTTTGTGTCACACTAATGTTCAGTAACAGTAATAGTATTAATAGAATTAAATGAGCCTGTTTGGAATTTGCCCTATGATTCCTGTTCAAGCTGAATGAACAGAGGAGACCTTTTCTCTTGCAGGCTAATACACAAGCAGATTTACATTCAGCACAGTGTGTGTGTTATGTAGGACTACTGTAAAGCCTTTTCATGCATCTTTATCAATTTAACCCTCAGGAATGTGATGATGTGATGATGCAATGACAAAGTAACGTCGGATAAGTAATGGTGACAGGTTCCAGTTCTATTCTGTGCAGTTTGTGTGTCTGTGTGGGTTTAATCCAGGTTCTCCGGTTTGCGGCGGATACAGCAGAAAACAATGAATGAATGAATGAATGTGATCGTAAGTATCAACTCTCCATCATTACTGCTGATTACCATCATCTGAAACTTCACTTTTACTTTTTCGTTATTTTTATTTGTCAGTTTTAATCATTTATTATTTATTTGTCAATACTGTGATCCACAGAACTCCCACATTCCCCCACGCATGAGTGTGTAAAACTGCCCTTTGGATGATTGTCCAAGTTCTGACTCACCTTACAGAGAGCAGAGGGGCAGCTCTGGGCGATCTTAGTCTGCAGCACACCGATAAGTTTGCAGAGCTTCACGCCGTTATTCAGCTCGTCCATGAAAAACTCTGCTCTCACCTCCTCTCCTGGAAAAGTGACAGCGGAAAGAGTTTAAATCTCACAGATTACAACACAGTTTATAACACAGTTCACACGCAGTGAAAATCACGTCATCCCTCAGAGAGCTTCTATTTTTTTCCACCAGTGTCTTTTGCTGATGGCTCAAATCACTTCACTTTGACAGAAAAGAACTCCTCAAGGACTTGTGGTCCTTCCAGCGGCGTAAACTGACAGAGGTCATGTGAACTGAATTTACATTGGGAACAAAACCAACAATAGTATGATGCTAAGTGACAAAGACTTCCAAGCCTGGAGGCCTGACACTTCATCCACAGCACGCCACCTGTTTCTATGGTATCTGCCCCTCAGGTTGACTATCTGCTGGTAAAACCGTTTTTAAAAAAGACTAAAACGTGGTATTCAGGACATTTTGGTCACGGTACCTATAACTCATGTTGAGTGTTCAGTAGTCGCTCACATTCCATGAGAAAAAAGGAAGGAGGTGTGTGTGTGTGTGTGTGTGTGGGGGGGGGTTTCACTCATCAACAATGGAGTCAGTTTCCACAGTTTCAGTTTCCTGAGCTCCTTTGTAACGTAACGGACAATGGATGTCACTATAATGGCAAAGACAGATGAAATGAGGGGTTCAGTTTCGCTCCTCTTTGCTGTGGTTTTGCTCAGGTTAGTTGAATTGGAAGCATCCAATTCAATTACATGGGTGCCCCCCCCCCACTGTCAGAATTTTCCTCGCCTGGAGGGCCTGACTGTAAACATGCAACTTGCCAATGATGATCCACATGCACACGTTTGGACTCTGTTATACGCTTAGTCATACTGCAGTGATGTCCAACCCATTAGCAAATCAAACACACCCAAAAATGTACACCTTTACCCTGAAATGTGTGCAGACAAAAAAAAAACACTAAAATGCAGGAGCGGGTGGAAACAAAACCACTAAAAACGGTTCTTACCCAGCATGCCGGTGAGCCAAATGGCCAGATCCTCCTGCATGGGCACGAGGGTGGCCTCGTGTCGCACCGCCAACCACTGGTCATACTGGAAGACATCAGCCAGACCTGGACCGTGCCGCGCTGCTAACGGGCTGCGGGGGCTTCTGGGGCTCAGCAACGGGGCGTCAAACTTCTCACCAAACCACACCTGACGATGAAACGGGAAGGTCGCAAGGTGAAGAAAAACAGCTGTAATGATTTACATCAATTCATTCAGGCTAAAAAAGTTGTACGAGTAAGAACTCATAACATTAAAAAAGTTATTTCTCTGCTATACAGGAGCTCACAAATTGCTCCAATATCCGCCTAACGACCTCTGAGAGAAAGGCACAATTCTGATTTTGGAATGTCTTACATTGTCCATTGAAGGAAAGACCTTAAAGACTTGATATTCCATATTTGTTTTGCGGATTCTCATCCAGTTAACGACTGAGACGAGTGAATGTCCGTGCACTCGGATGCTTAAATAGGTTTCCAGCACTAGTTCTAGATGCAGGGGCTCAGCGAGTTGCTGATCCCAGCTCCTGACACCGATGTCCCGACATGTCCATCTTTACCGTCATGATCCTGGCCTTCCATTCCCTTCCCATGCTTCATTTCTGCACCAGTAATTTTTTTACTACGTCTGATGTGAAGGCAGAGGCAGAAGAAAACAGGCTCAGTGTTCCCGTTTCCACCAGTATCAATTATTTAATCGAGTTTTAAAGTCTAATTTTACAGTCAGCCCAGCTCTGAGCTGTAAGGAATGCTCAGGTGACTGAGCTGTGTGGATCGTCCCCAGGCAGCGAGGGGGGGGGGGTGATCTGTAAATCAGGAGCAGATGTTCCCCATGATGACCCGTCCAGACATTACATAACTCACTCTGAACGACCGCGCCCTCCTGTCCAGCTTTTTGACATCCGTTTAAGATACAGCTGTTAATGTAATGATCCAGCATTAATGGGACCTCCACGCTTAAAGGGTGATTGTGCTTAAAAACAAGAATGTGTTGTAGTTGTGGTCGAATACATTGCACTCTTTGACAACAAACGGGAAACCTTCTGGACGACTGGAACAGACAGACTCTTATCCAATAATAAACAGAGAGACAAATTCCCATTAAATTGGCGGGAAAATGGGTCAAGGGTTGGAAAGATCTGAATGCTGTGTGTGGATATGAATAAACATGAATCTAAACTTTTGTTTTACTTTGTTCAACACGAGGATTTTTGAGGATGTTTTGTAGAATTTCTCAAGGATTGATGCAGCAATCTCCACTAAAAAAAAAAAACCAAACCATTACATACATATAACACATTTAGGGGGCTGGTATTTATGGATGTCCAGTTTCATGTAACAGATTTAAATACTTGGAGCTCACGCTGTTTATTCAATCGATTGCAATTAACCTTTATTTATAAAGCGCTTAATCACAGACATTTCAAAGCACTCAATATTAATATTAACAATAATATTGTGATTTTATTGATCTGACTTTGCATGAGAGTTAAATGAGTTAAATAACTGTTGGGGCTTGGTGGATGAGTCAGCTGTATTCTGTGCCGTTCTAGGTCACATGTGTCAAACTCAAGGCCCGGGGGCCAAATTTGACCCGCCAAATCATTTTTTTGTGGCCCACAAGAACATTAAAGGTCAGAGTGTCAAAAAATAAATAGGTCAAATGTGTGTTTTAACCAAAAACTACATTTCCCACAATGTAGTAATTCAGCCCATTTGAACACTGACAAACGTTTTGGACAAAGTTAATGTCCGAACTTGTGTTTGATGTTATTTTTCTTTATTCACTTGATAGTTTGATCATTGATTGATCTGTGGGTTAAATAATCTGGCAAATTAAAAGGATTTATGTTATAACAGAGGAACAAACAAACATGTTGTTTCTGTGTAACTGTAATGTTTGTAACTTGAATAAGTAATAAATATATTTAACATTAGGAAGTAGTTACATTTATTTTGCATTACATTGAGTTACATTTAGTTACATTTATAAAGTTACATCTCGCCCTTTGAGGACAGCCGTTATGCTGTTCTAGGTAGTTCAGCATTAGGATAAAAGACTGACCAAATCCATGAATACCATCTTTTCAGTTACACTCGTCCACATCAGGGTGACGGATGAATCAGAAACACCACCAAGCTGGTGGGGAAACCAATTGTGAAGAAAGAAAAAAGTGTGAAGAACATCTGATCTTTAAATCAAAACAGTTCCCTCACTTCAAAAAGAAGAACTGACCTCCACACACACACACACACACACACACACACTTGTGTGAAAGCACACGTTACGTAACAGGGTTGAGAAGGGCAGACTGCCTGCGGTGGTGTGCAGGTCAACAACAACAACAACATATGTGCATTTCAGGACAGCCAGCTAATGAGAATAAATCAGTGTAAAGTTTAAAAGTTACGTAAAAGATGTGCCAATTAGAGAGAATTAGACGGAACGGTGGGATAATCCAGCTCGGACTCGGTCACCTGACTGTTTTCAGGTTCACCGTGAGCTCGTGTTGCATCGCACTGAATGCACAGAAAGTCTTTTTCCTCCATTCTTTCATTCATTTGACCTCATCAGGCATCTGAAGGCTGGAATGTTGGCTGATAATCCCTGAAAAAACACAACATTCTGAACGAGTCGTTCCTGTGTGTCTGTCATTTATACCAGGAAATGATTTAATGCTTAACAGACCCCTTAAATCAAGGACCACTGAACTCCCTAAAACTAAACTCCATAATAAGAAATGAATATTTCATTGCGGAATTAAAGTGTGTGTGTTGAGTGTTCTTGTTATGTCATCACGTTTCCTGATGACCATGATGTTATTTTAATTATTTTCAGATTTGTTTGTAATGGTATGAGCTGTTCCCACGACACATCAGAACTTCACTTCATGACAAAGACTAAACTTGAAAAATCTAACTTCCTTCTTTATTCCACTGTCAGATGTTCAGATCTCACTGAAACAACACCAGAACGCATTTCAACTCCTTTCAATGTGAATGTAATATCTTCATCTTTTAAAAAAGTAAAGTTTCCCACTTTGGTTTGGAACCTGCTGATTTAACAAAGTCCTGCTGCTCATTTCAGACACCGAAAGAACAACTTGGGTCTTCTGTTTGGTTTCTCTCATCTCAAATATTTGCAATGCAGGGAAAAAAAGAAAATGTAACCTTGGTTTGAATGAGGAATGTTCAGAGAGCCTTCCAGTTTTTGCATACATTCACCATTAACACATCCATTCTGGTGGAATACCGTGGTATGTTCACAAACGTGAGGCAAAAAAGGCATCATTGTGTGGAAGCCTCCGTTTCAGATGACAGATTCATTCACAGATCACTGTGATTGTGATGAAACACGGCTGATCTAACCATGAGGATTAATGAGAGCATAATGACAAATATCACAAAACAGAAATCTATTAAAGCTACAGATCAGGTCAGATAACTTTACTGAGGTGTGAAAGGTGGTCGATAGTTCTCCATCAGCTCTTAGCTTAAAGCTTCTGCTCCGATGGAATAATGACGATACTGGGGATTTATTAATCACTCCAATGTTTTTGTCGTCTACTTTCAAACTGGAGCATAAGGACTGTTTTATGTCCTGTCATTTTAACTCTAACACTGTTAATATAACATTTTTCAGCTTTGTGGCATCAAGGTTTTGTCTCAACAGCAACAACTTGTAGCTGTCAGAAAACATTTTAGACATTTGTTCAGGCATCCAAGGCCAAACCCCAACAGACGTTCAGTTTGCTGTTGGACTGTCGCATTGATAGATCTACACATATGCTACTTCTATTTCCATGAGTGCATACAGTTTCAGCATGGCTGCACTGAGCAGTCAGAGTGTGACCAGTTATTTAATGTGACTGTGCTCTACTTGGGTAGTGAAGCTACGAGCTGAGCTCCGGAAGCAGCTACTATCTACCGCTTTACACCGTCTGAAGCATCATCGCAGTTTCATGTGGATCTATATACCCTCCAAGAAACGTCATAGTGAAATCATCTGTTCTATGATCACATTAATTATTTAAAAATCAACACCATGATAGACAAATGGATTTGCTCCAGATCCCTGACAAGAGTTGTCAAGAAGAAATTCTTCCCTGATTGCGAATGAGGTGGAAAAAAAATGTTTTTTTGGTTTTTTTTTTGTTGGTTATCTGCTAAATGTAAAGCTGACACCTTGGGGAGGTTTTCCACATCTCTGTCAACAAATAAGCATCCGTCTCAGAGGTTTCCTGCCACATGTTATGCGACAACACTCTGATACATATTTTGCATAGACATAGACCAGAATGGGTGGAGAGGAAGTCAGAGCTCTGAAACCAGATGACAGAGAAAAGCCTTTTTTAATGAGGAGCTGCAATGTGACCAGTCTGAAACACGATAGGTTTGTTGTTTTTGAGTTTTGGGATGGCTGACACTTCATTGCTGGGAGGGAAAAGGGAAAAAAAAAAAAAAGTGTTGCACGTTCCTCCGCTTCCCTTCAGAAATGTGAAGAGACGCTCCTCGGTCGGAGCGGTGGAACGTCAGATATGCATGAAAACAGCAGGACGGAATGCAAGCGACACAGGTGGGCCGGCCACAGCTGCTGGGTGGGAGACACATGTCTGCACTTCTTTTATGTAATCGGGATAACTTGAGCATAATCGAGGAACTTTTTCTCCAGTTTGGCAAACACACAGTCACGGGTGAGTCACTGTTTAGAGACCAAACACAGTCCTGACTCACAAAAAGACGATTTTAATATAACAAGGGCGACTGTGTCCGGTCATCTGTGGATATACTAATAATTTCCACAAACTGAACACCAATGTCCTGAAGGTTAAACAGAATAAACACCTTGCAGAATTTCTTTTCTCATTGATCTCCATCTGTACCACTTCCACTGGTGGATGAGGGACTATTTCCCCCCCCATCAGGTCACATCTAACCATTCTAGATGAAGATGAGCCTACCTGCGTGCCAGTCTGGACAGCCATGACCGTTATACAGGATTCACTTCTTCATTCTGTGGAGAGATAAGACAGAGAGATGGATGAACAAACATCTCATCCATTAGGTCAGAAGGAGACAAACTAAAATCTATATTACTATGCAGATGATGTCATGGTATCAGTAACTAAATAAAAAGCACTCATCCTGACACACGACTCTTCTCTGCTGTCTAAACTGGTTCCACACACTAATTTAAAGCTGCTGCTTGTGCAGAACATCAGCTTTATTATATTGTTTTACTGATGAGAGCCTCAGCTGTCAGCAGACAGTTTCCAATTCATAGTGTAATGAGTGCATCCTCATTTAACTCAATCAATGCAAGCCTCCTGGTAAATCAGCTGAATAACATGAATAACATATAGCTGTGATATAAGAAAGACCACAGTTTAGTGCAGCAAACAGATAAAACGCCACCAGGAGGCATCTGGGTAAAATTAAAAAAAATTGTTGGAGGTGTTTTGCATCACTTTCTCACGAGGAAGTGACGGCTTTGGCCCCAGTGCTTCTCTTCCCTTTCCCACACAGGATGAAGGATCACCCTGACACCCAACGGTCCCCCCAGGGTGTGAAGTCAACAAAGAGTAGTAGTGTGGGAGAGAGGTGGGGGGGGAAGCAATCACAAGCATGTAGATCCTAATAACACTGATAATGTGGTCAACACAGCTGAGGCAATAGACCCCCCCACCATCACCACCACCACCAACACACACCCTGAGCCAAGCCGAGCCACAGCGTCTTCAGCATCATCACCGCTCAGCACATCACTGAACACCAGGAAGGGTGTGTGAAACAAACTGATTCGAGGAACACACAGATCCAGAAACGTCTCCGTAGCAACGGACATTAATCGTTATCCTCAGTTGATCGTCACAAGGTCTGTGTGAGCGTCCTGTGTCCGGTCATCTGACACCAGACCGCAGTTCAGACACACATGGAAGTTAGTGGACAGGATGGGACGGGACGGGGGCAGCAGAACACCACCCACCTGAAATCAGACCGACGAATCCACCAAACCCCGACCAGCCTCACAAACACGTCCTCATCACAGCCTCCTGCTACACTGTGTGCTCCCCCCAGACCCGTTCCTGCATCTGACTCCACGAGTGAGTGGGGAGGGACCGCTACAAGAGCACGGCTGAGGGGAGGGGGGGGGGGCTGAGGGAGGGATGAGAGGAGGAGGAGGAGGAGGAGGAAGTGCGAGAGGAGATCCCTGACAAATGAAGTGGCTTCGCTTTGCTAAGCCCTGATCCCCCCCTTCCCCTCCCCCAGCAACAATCCTCTCACGGCGGGACACTCACAAAGCCTCCATTGTTATGTTTGCTCGCCTTACCACACACACACACACACACACACACACACACACACACACACACACACACATCACCAAACCAGTGGCCAAACCAGAGTTCCCCAACCAGGATGCAAGGAAATGGAATGAAATGGAACAGGGAGGGTAAGGTGTGGGTTTACCCCCCCCCCCCACCTCCAACATCAGCCAGCAGTGAGTTTGGAGTCAGGAGTTATTCAGGAGTTTTTCAGGAGTTTTTCCAGGAGTTTTTCACTCTGGTGTTTTTTCTTTCCAATGCTTGAGAAGTCATGTGGGTATGAAGGGAGAACACCTGCTCCATGTGAGACGTGTTCTGAAACAGAACAACGATGATGTGATGGCCAAGATCTGACATTAAAATGAATAAATGAATGACAATGAATGTTTTTGTGAAAAAAAAAAAAGGATGAAAGCTCGATTTTGAGGTATGGAGGTCAAACCAGAGTCTCTCATTTTCATCCCCACGGATGCAATGCGGACCAACAACATCGGAACAATGACATTTAGGATTTCAAAGGAGACAAACAATCTAGAATGGTTCTGCTTCTTTCCAGCACACAGGCGTTAAAGGGTCACACGCTGCAACGCAGGACAAAGGGCAGATCTTTGGCACTGGACTCTGGTCGTGCATCTGGGGCCTCAACAGAGCATAAGAGCGAAGCTCCCTGCAGGGACCAAAGGCCCCCCACACAGTCAAATGTCAAGCAGAGGAGGCTGAGATGAAGCCAAAAACGAAGACAAAACACGTTTTATAGTGAGATGAACTTAGAGCTGGCACATTGAAAAGGGCAAAATCTAACACTGAACACAACCACGCACATTCTCCAGCGGTCACTGGATAAAACACGTGCAACAAAACTTCACGTTGCTCTCATCTGTATGTAATCTGGATTTCTTCTTCACCTCCCATTTCCGTCAGAACGCAAGATTTTGTCTCCAAAAGACCAGGAAGATGTTGTGTTGAAGATCCTTTATCCCTTGGGACTGAGTATCGAATTACATGACTTGTTTTTCGGCCCAGCCCTAGTCCACAATGCTGTTTGTGGCATTTTTATGAAACTACTGGTGACAGCGGGAATCTCCACTGAGATCACTGATCACAATAGCTGTTGTTCAGGTGAGCCACGCCATTATTCCTAAACCACAGGAGGATTAGCTGAATAATAAGGAACAGAAACCTGACCACAAAGACCCTGCTCAGGTTTGGAGGGACTAACCTGAATTTCTTGTAGAGCGACATCAAAGCCTTGTTGCAGGTTTTATACCTGCAGTAAAAGTGATAATTGACTCAATCACTGTTTGTGGATCAATTTTTAAATGTTTCACTATTAAAGCCTGTGTTACACAGAGACTATACACATTCTGTGTATTGTGTAAAACCCTAACATTCCGGACTGATTGTAACTATTTGATACCCTTCCTTTAAAATCTATAATGCATTTGTTTGCATTGAAATATCTACAGACTGTCAATGCATTTGATGTAATAAAAATGTTTTCTGATGTGATAAAATGTATTTTGATACAATAATGGATCCTTTTCCTTTTTAACATTAAGCCAACGTTATGATAAATGTCAGGCCAGGCAAAATTAACTTAACTGAAAGTTGACCCAACTTCTATGTGCCTAGGATTTACTGTCGGTTTGGTATTCAAACAGATAATGATTATTCCTTTACTGTTTGTAATTGATATCATTATAAAAGTCTTTTGTTGAGATTTAACTTAAACATTATGACCTGTAGCTTTGTCAAAACATACAAGCAGGAAAGAAAACTGTCAGTCTGTCTTAATGCATCACATTTTAATTCAGTTCTACATCCAACTACTGAAAAAAGGTCTTATCTAAATATACTGTATACATTTGCATTTGATGACTCTACTTTCTGATGTAGTTCTTTCAAACAATCCACCTCCTGCTGGCAAAAGTTCCTGAATTAATAGAAACAACCAACTCCTTGATCCAGGTAGAAATAAGCATTTAATAGACTTGGAGTCTATTAAAGGATGGGATCAAACCCGATCGCCCTGCAGCGTGGACTAAACATAGATGCTGTGTGTTTCGTTGAGGGTGGTGGTAGTGGTGGTGGGGGGGGGACATCTGTCTGTATGTTTCCCATGCAGGATGCCTCTCTCTCTGGCTGTAGTTCTAATCATTTAAGAGGATCAGTGCCATCCCAGACAGCAGAAACAATACGTCATCACAACAGGCGGCACGTGGCGCACACATGCTGCCTGCGGCACTCCCGCTTTCATGCACGCACCCGTGCAGAAGTGCAAAAAGAAAATCAGAGCACATTATATAATGGGTGTAAAAGTAGAAAGTTAGACAGTGATGTCATTTTGATTTTGCGCTACGTGACTTTGTGTTTGTAGGCAAAATGAAATTTCCATGGATCCTCAGGGGTCTCTGAGATGTTTTATTAAAAAATAAAACATCTCAGAGCCCCCCCACCCCCACCCCCCCGCCCATCCCCATTAGAGGACACTCACCATGGGCTCCCAGCAACTGTTCTGGTGGAAAGAACTGGTTTCCAGCAACCCTGAGCAGAAAGCGTCAAACTCCCGTCGATTTACTGCAGAGTCTGAATCAGATGTTTTTGGCCTTCTCTGTCACATACAAAGCTGAATTCTACTAGATTCCATTTTACTCCAGAGGTCCTATTTTTGGCTTTTAATTTGATAACTCAAGCGGACAGAAATGCATGAGTAACATCTTTTGGTGTCCTCCTGCGTCCTTTTCCCTTCCTTTGCAGTCCAAAAGGCTTCCACCCCCAGAGAATACCAACGCCATCTCTATTAAACCCCTTCCTGCTGAGCCCTTTGTGTCTGGACTTCATTACTCTGTTGGGGGAGTGTTTCATTGAGATCTCTGCCTCCCCCTGTTCATCACAGATGGGGCCTGGCTGCACTGTGATGACAGACATTCATTCTGATGAGGAGACTGTAAAGAAGGAAACATACAACATTGTTGACATCACACCATTTTGAATGAATCTTTCTGAAGCTATTCAGTTTGCCCCAGGTCTGCACACACCTGCCAGTAACGGTTCCTCATTGTTAAAGGTTAGGGTAACCTTTAACCCTAGCCCTAACCCTATCCCTTTCAAGCAGGATTAAAGACTCTGGCTCCTTTCCTCATGTCCTTGTCGAGGGGGAGAGTCTGCCCTAGAGGAGAGACAGTCTCCGAGCGAAGTCTATCTTAAAGGCTTGAATGGGTGGAAGACACCTGCCAATCCCTTTTGATTTGCAGCTGATAATCCAGCGCTCACCACACGCAGTGGCTCATCTCACAGCTCAGTGCCGACTCAGGATCAGACCTCCTGTCCTGTTCTTCATAACCTTCAAAAGCGGCTGATTCCAGACCAGTAGGAACAGACTTCAGGTCTGGGTGCATTAACGTTTACACATAAGGCGCCACACAAGACTGTCTAAATATGTTTGAACCCACTGAATCTATAGTCAATGGAGTAGAAATGTAAAACATTTCCTCCTTTCTTTGCCAGCAGATGGAAAATATGTTAAAGCTACGACCTCCTCCAAGGAGGTCATGTCTCCATCTTTGTGTTAACAAGATTACCAGACAATTACTGAATGGAATTCTATGAAACTTTATTTAAAAATCAAACAATGCCCATATCGGAACCCATTCAACTAGACAGCTAAAGTGACGATGCAGGACTTCTGTTGTTTTTTTTTTCTCTTAAAGACTGTAAGACAGAGCACATTTCAACATGTTCCCATTTTCTGTCAAGAAGGGAAGTTAAAGTGTGCAGAATGGCTGAAGTATGTTAAACGCTTGTTCAACAGGTGTGTGATCCACTCCGGCTGCTCTCTCCTTTCTGTTGCATGTGTGGACAAAGAGACTTGCTGCCTTTGCCTGCAGTAAAATATACTATATCTGCTAAACTGATGGTTTTATGGTGCACTGTACAATTTCAATGTACTTTAATGAGTTCTGCAAATAACATTGCGATTAGATATCTATTCAGAGCATCAACCCTTTCTCACTATGTGAAAACATAATCCAAAATCAACATATAATAAATAAATTCCAGGCAGCTGTGTCAAGCAGCAGGCACACACAGGGCAGCCGTTAGGCGGTATCGGGTCCTGGCGTGATGCCCACACACTGACCTGATGCATTAACACACAACTGACTGATGACATAATTCCTCCAGAAGTAAAATAAGCGACTCATTTCAAAGCAAAAGAGAAGTGCATCACATCATGAATTCATAAAACCGTCTTTACAAAAGCTGCTGTAAAGTAGTCTGTCTTGATCTTATAGTTCTATTACTGAGACCATTTAAGATAGAATTTAGAGCCCTATCAAACCAAATAAAAATGGTATTTCATTTTGCCATCATTTAAACCACAAACCGGATTTTATAAAGCCCCAAAATACAATGTTATCGTCAGTTCAGATAAGCCTTTGCTGCACCAGTGGTCACATCGCCTCTTCCCAGCTCTAGAGAGAAGGTCAGAGCAAAGGAGAGGTCAAAGGTCATGGGGACGTCAAGCTCAGCCTAATTAGTCACCTTTGTTTATCACTAATAATCCTGGTTAGTGTCTGAGGAGGGGTTAGGATTCCAAACTGAGGCACCTTTCACCCTAATCAGCCTCACTGATGCAACGGTGGAACAAACCTGTGAGCCCTTTAACAGTGAGTTTACCATGAAGAAGAGGATTGATGTCTTTTAACAAAAGACATAAAACCAGAAAGAAAAAGGAAATGCAAACTGGCTTGTGGTTTTAATATGTCTACTGCCAACAAAGCAAATTTGCAAAAAATTATTCACATAATGCTGGTAGTATGACAAATGCACAGATTACTCAGTTAACTCATATCAAACAAATATCACAAATCTAATCCAGCACCTTTGAGTTTAACATGGCAACCTAACTGATCAATAGAATGTGCAATCCACACACATTAATCCTCAGAATAACAAACCTTTCACACGTAAACACGCTTTGCAATGAGGCCTCACCCCTCACTCTCCCCCTCCTTCAAGCTATACCCTAAATACATGAGGGCTAATCTGAGATTTCATTATCGTCTTTATTGTGTCAGCACATGCAGCACCATAACCCATATGTGGCCACGTGCATTTTTAACTCATTAAGCCTTCTTTGTTTCTTCTGGTGGTGGTGCACTTCTTTCTGGAGCCTTGACAGACCCAAATTGCCTGATGCCAAAGAAAAATCAAGCAGATGGTGATTATGAAGATATTTGGAAATGTGTTTGCTAATGATGTGTGTGCTCATTCATTGACAGCCGGGCAGTGTCTGATAGAGAGCAATGTGCTGTGTTTCAGGGTGAAAGGACAACAGCAACACACAGATTCACAGTTGACTAGTAAAACAAACATTACAACAACTTTAGAAGAAGAAGAAGAAATTCAACCACACCAATGCCAATAATAAATGAAGCCTCAATAAATAGCAAATTATTGAAACTTAACTCCGTCCATGTGTGGCTCACATACACTCACAACTTAGGACAATTTTAAACTGACCAGTCCACCTGAAGTGCATGTTTTTGGAGGTGGGAGGAATCCGGAGAGAACCCAGGCAGACACGGGGAGAACATGCAAAAATCCATACAGAACTGGACTCGAACCCACAACCATCTTACTGTGAGGCCACAGCGCTACCCACAATGAATGAATAAATGAGTGATTTTTTTATTTTTTTTAAAAAACACACACAAACTGCATTTATATTATTTATGGTTTTGACCAATATGCTTAATCGGTCATATTAAAAAAATTAAATGTAGTTTTGTTTGTTGTTTAGTTCATGTATCTAAAGCTAATGGTGTGTTTGCAGGGGTGAGATATCAGTAAAAAAAAAAAAGAGTCATGTTGAAGCTCAGTACTGACAACAACTAATGACATTTAATTCAATTCAATTCAAAAAACTTTATTTCTCCCCAAGGGCCAATTAAAGTTTTACAGACTGTCTGGAAACACAAACTACTTCCCCATGATTGATGCTTTGTGTTGTCTCTTCTGGTGAAGATAACCTAAGTTCACCTTTAACACGTTAGATAAGGCCTGTTAGATACACTGGATTAGATAAAGAAGTTAAAGTGTGCAGAATGGCTGAAGTCTCTCAAATGCTTGTTGAACTGGTGTGAGATCCACTCCCTCTCCTTTCTGTTGAATGTGTGAACAAACAGCCTTGTTGCCGTTGCCTGCAGTAAAATATGCAGCATCTGGAAAAACATCGTTTTGCAGTGCAATATGTCATTTATATGTAATTCAATAGAATCTGTAAAATAATGCTGTGACTAGGTATCTCTTTAGAGCACCCACCCTTTCTCACAATGTGAAAACGTGATCTGAAATCAACAAGCCCCGATCAGTTTCATTCATTCCTCCAAGAACCACTCCTACAGGAACTTCATTAAAATCAGCTCAAAATGTTCTCAGTAATTGAGTTAAGAGACAATACTAGTAAAAAAACAAAAACAAAACATTATTTCCTTACTGGAGTTAAAAATAATATAATGAAAGCTCTTTTCCCCCCTCCTTCCATTTAATTGAGTTATTTCACATTCTGCGAAATCATGTGATGGATAAATCCAATGAAATGCACCAGAAATAACAGTTATAATGACAAATAAGATTGGTACCTCTGAAAAAAACACTGCATCTCATTAGTTTACACAGCATGAGCGAATGAATTCAGAGGAAAATATCCATTCAACCTGATTACAGACCTGAATCACAGGTCAAGTAAATAATTCTTGCTGTTGGAGCACAAAAATAAACATAATGGCCGTTATCTCATTGCCAGTGTCTAAAGTACGGCGTGTTTAAAAGGTCTTTCCCGAGGTCTTTGCAGGAAGCATCTGCAGATCCTTTTTCCTCCAGCAGGAAACCAGGAGTGTCTGATTTACAACAACCAGCCCAGACAGGCTCTGATGAGATCCATCACCAGGATGAGCCTTCATCAGGAGAGATGACCAACTCATCTACATTCTCGTTACTGATCCCCTTACCTGTTTATTCACCTGTCAATCCCAGAGCATTGTCTGAAGGGAAAGCTGTTGACTGTCACCACACAGACCTGTCAGTGCAAATTACCAGCTGCTATGTCACAGTGAAAGCTGGAAGATGAGTTGAATTGTGCTATAATCGGTTAAATTATTCTGTATTTTAGGGTGAAATGAGATGCATTGAATATCTCAGTAACACAATCACAGCCTTTGGGTGACTGAACGGTACTACATGTAGGTTTTTGAGCTGTAGAACAGACAAAAACATTCAAAATAACATCACTGATTTGAATGTAGTTTAAATATCGCCTTATTCCTGAAGTCCTGCAGTTTTGCTGGGTACATCTGTCCACTATCACACATATTAAATACAACCGCGCAGAAATAACGGTGTTCTCCTGGGAGCCTCCACGAGGTTCCCTCATGGAATTTCTGGGAAAACTGCAAGAAACTTCAGGAATTCTGCGGGATAAACTTCCCGCACTAAACTACTCGTCGTTTCAACACAAAGCTTTCAGACTTACCAGCAGCTTCTGGTGTGGAATAACGTGACAGAACGCTCGGACATCCACAAGTGATTTCAGGAGTTTTCCTGGGCAGAACTCGCTGTGTTGGAGCTCGCGCTCCCCGCTGCTGCGTTTCTGGGGAAGCGGTGTTCGAAACAACCAATCAGAGCGGTCCGTTCCGTGGGGGCGGGGCTACGGATCACCTGCGTGTCAGTTTACTTCCTGACAAAATCCCATTCATAGAAACATGAGAACATCCTAAAAGTGACAGGAAGTGTATTAAACAGCCTAACATTATTTATGACATTCTATTTTTATTACCTCCTCTGACACTGGTAGGAATAACTTCACACACATTACCACTTAAGTACTTTTTTTACTTTTAGAATTGCACTTGCGTTCCACAGTAATATATTTTTCCGTTCATAAATGTCCAATATTGATCTCAGTTGTAATCTCATGGTCTTAACTCAAACCTGCTTCCACCAAGGAGAGTGTGTTTCCACCCTGCGCCTGTTGGCTGGATTGTCTTGAGAACTATGCAAAAATAAAGATTTCCATTAGGGAATGGATCTGGAGCAAAGAGAGACTCCATTCATTTTTAGTACGGATACACATAAAGTGGAGGATCCAGGATTGATTAAAAAAAAACAAAAAAACAATTCTAATTTCTGTATATTGTTGCCTTCCTCGATTGTGCACAGAAGATTTCCCACCTCAGATGTTTTCTGCACAACAGTCAGGCCATGGTCTGAGATCTGATCAAACTCTACTGTACATCACTGTGGCATCGACATGAGGACACATCCTGACCCTGGTTAACAGAAGATACGTACCAACACGCAAATATTTTTCATTTCATCAGATAATATAATGAAGAAGGTCAGGAGCGTTTAGAATGAACTGTGCTGTATCTCTCTGTGGAGATAACTGTAATGCACACACACACACACACACACACACACCTGCTCGGCCCTGTGCGTTTTGACAGCAGGAATCCTGAGCTGCTGTGTTCCTGTTCAACTGAACATGTGATCCTGTATTAATGTTTGAAACACTGACCTTTAACCCCTGCCACTGATGCTTTACCCTCCTCTGTCATGCTTGTAGAGACTCAGCCTTTGCAGGTGAGATGTGTTGGACATTTCCATTAGTCACAAATCTTACAGATGTATGGGTTCCATATTGGGTCTTTCTAGAAATCACTTTTCCAAACAAAGAGTTGGTTTTATTTGCATAAGATAAGGAGGTCCTGATTCCAAGAATCGCTATGAATTAATCAGCTTTCTTAAAATGTTAAATTATGACTCAAAAACTTATATTAACTCCATCACATCCTTGGATTATTAAATTCTATCTTGTGTTTTGAGCACTAATAAATTTTGTTTGACAGTTACTGAGCAAACATGTCTGCTCCTCAATATCCTAGATTTCCCAGTATGGATGTACAGTATATTGTGTGTGTATATGTTAAAATGAGGCTCCTTATCCATATACTGTACTGGCTCAACTCTTATCATTATTCCACTCACTTACATCCCTGATATTTTTTGGTTTCCACTTCGGAAAAAATAACATATAATTCAGATTAGAGATAAATTAATTATTTTTCATAAAATGATTTGTCCAGCTAGATGTTTGGAGCCTAAATGTATGCAGAAAAGTTCATCCGGAAAGAAAATTTTAGCATTTTGGTTAAATGACAGTATCAGCTTTATTTAGATGTTAACCCATCTTACGAGATTTTGACGAGATAGTTGTTGAACATGATTTATGCGCGACACAGATCAACAGTTACCTCTTCAGATAGAAAGGTCAAAAAGGTAATGAATGACACAAAAAATGGTTTGAGACACAAAACAGTGAAAAACAAAGTAAAAAGCAAGAATTGAAAGAAGAGGGAAAAACAAATCTAAAACATTACAAAATCTGAGACACTTATAAACAACTGCCTGACAGCAAATGTGATGACGTTGACCTCGTGATCATTCACACACATTATCATCAGTGAGGCACCGCTGGCCTAGTTCATATTTAACAATGAGGAAGATGAGCCTCTTCACCAATATCTTTTCAGGCTCTATTCAGGTCTGTTCTGTCTCGTGAGAGGGAATGGAGACACGTTTGTGTAGAATTTCAGCCGCACCCTGACTATTGTGGAATGAAACCCTGGTGGACTCAATGCTTTTCATTGCAGACATGCAGGAAACAGCCAGTCTGCAGCTGCTGATCGGCCCGCCCTGTCAGCTGACCCTTAAAGCTCTGACACTGGATATTGTTTTGTATGGACTAAAGGAAAACACCACAGCAGACATTAAACACAGAAATGTATTCATCAAAAAGTCATATTTTCTTGTACTTTTCCATGTGTAGCAGTATTGAACATTTACACTGTGTGCAGGTTAAACTGTCAAGTTCATTGAACTGTGGGTTTTCTACAGGCTCACTGAACTGATACGATGCTAATCAGTAACAGCATGTTTGAAACACGGGTCTTTCTCATTTGTGAATCAACGACTTATTGTAATCAATAAGAATGTGAGTGAAATTCTACTTTCTGTTCCTCTGTTTGTCGAAAGCCTGTACAGGTCAAATATATTAAGATGAAAAAAATCATTATCTTTTTTACTGTCACTATTTGTCAAGGATTACCAAACATTTTACATTTGTTGAAACTTACAGTAAATGTTATTTCTAATTCTTCTGGTTGTAGCCAAAAACAAATATACATACTGAATTCACTTAATTTTTGATCGTGGATGTAATATAGAAGTCTTGAAAAAGGAATGCTGCTTCAGCTGGATCACAAATAGATACTTCAGATACTGTTCAGTCATCTTTTAACCTCCTTGTGGGGGTAGCAACCTCAATGTGTTATTTTTGTTATTTGTTGAAAAAGTGATGAACGTGTTGGGAAAGGCTCTATCTCACAATGTTAAATAAAGTGAACAAAGGCTCTGGATCTGCACACTGAATGAGTAGAAGGGTAAAAAAAAATGTGTCATCACTGTATGCACAAGAATGGAAAGAGATTGTGTCCTGGATGATAAAACACTGACTAAAATGATTAACTATCCATTAAAAGTCATCAATAACACTAAATTACTGTGCTTCATACCGACAAAGACATTTCACTAACAACTTTACATCCAACCCATCAGGACCCTGTTGGGGTCCTAACCTTAACACAACTGCCCCCTAGTGGTGAAACTGACCAAACACATCTCTGTCATGAGGCCAGTGTTTCTGTTAACAGATGAACGTTTAAGCACGAGTTTAAACAATAAAATGAATTATGGCTACAGCTTTTTGGGCAGGACCATTTTATTTAAAATAATATTTTGGATATATATACACATACACCTGTTACATACAAATTAACAGTCTCATATTTCTGACTTTTTTCTTTCCTTGTTGCCTTTACTTGTACATAAATGTTTGCTACATTATTGGCCAATTTACAGTATTTTAAAATTAATATTTTAAAATAATTTAATCATACACACACACGCGCACACACACACACACACACACACACACACACACACACACACACACTCTCACTCACATGTTTGTTTGATTATTTGATGTTCAAATCAAAGACAACTTGTTTGCAGTTAGTGATTTCTAGTGTTAGTTTTCGTTTAGTTTTAGTCGGAGTTTCAGTTTTGAAAGGTGAAGTAGAATTGATTGCTAAGAGGACTTCAGTTCAAATATGACACATACGTCTCTACTGGTAAATTCACCAGCCCCAAAATACTTATTCTGTCACAGTGACACAACAGCAATAAGAGCTTTAAAAGTAAAAGATTTACAAAACAAGATGCTCGCTGTCCACTGAAGAAGACTCAGTGAAATACGTGTCCTTCATCTACATCATTTAATAGACAGACAAAACAGAAGCTGTCCACAAACTATGACAGGATATTGAAATATGCAGCTGAAACTGGATACCAGTCTTCCTTGTCATCACACTGGTTTGGGTATAGGACTTTTTCTTCAACCCAAACTGACTGCGCTAAGTCAGAATTCAAATCACTCACAGAACAAATCTCTTAAATGTTTTTGGACATGCCACACTAGCTCAACTACATTCATATTTTCATAATGATTGAACAAGCTACAATCATTTTTGGCCATAATTTGTGTATTTATCTCCATCTTGGAGAAACTCCATCTTGAAGAGATCGTTCATGCTTCTCCTGAACAACATCATCCACTCTGACGAGAATATTTTATTCTTATTTGCCATGACTCCGTGTCAATGTGTGCTTGATAACAGCCAGAGGAACGACCTGATGATCATTTGGTTCCAGGGCTGCACTGGTGCACACCTCTTCAGCAGTATGCTCCCAGACTGAGCTGGTCGTTGTTGATGTCTGTCACGATGGTTGTGTCTGTACTTAACATCTACTGAATGATTACCCATCTTAGGAGGAGGGATCCCCCATCTGTAGCTCTCCTTTCTTTCCCCCGTGTTACGACCCTTATGGCAGAAAAAGGATTTAACGTAAAACCAGATGTTATTGGTAACTTATTTATTATTTATCACACAGATGATTCACTGACAGACAACACAAAAAGAGATAAGAAAAGACAATTTAAGAGATAGAGATGATGGGTGCTGCTCAACACAAAGAAATGACCAGAACAAAAAGAGGACCCAAAAATAAAAGGGATACCGTATTTTCCACACTATAAGGCGCACCCAAAAGCGTTTAATTTTCTCAAAAACCAACAGTGCGCCTCATAATCCAGTGTGCCTTATACATGAAATTTGTTTTGAAATACGCCATTCATTGAAGGTGTGCCTAATAATCAGATGTGCTTCATAATCCAGTGCACTTTATAATCCAGTGCGCATTATATATGATTTTATTTTTATTTTTTTTTAATTGATCATTCATTGAAGGTGCGCCTTATAATCCAGTGTGCTTTGTAGTGTGGAAAATACTGTACTTTAATAAAATCCCAAGCTCCTGTCGACTACAATTCCTCAAACCAAGAATAAATACGAAAATGGAATCAGCAGCCCTGTGCCTGTATCTAAACAGAATGTTAAACCTGACATGAGTTTGTTAGTATCATCAGTGTTCAGTCTCTCCTGAGAACTCCAAGTGCCTCAATTAACAGAACAAATTAGTACAATTTCAAGAAGCACATACACCCTGGTAAAAAAACTATTTTTGCATATTCAAAATTATAAAACTAGATCCTAGAGAAATGAAAAAGAAAAGGTTTAATTATTTAAAGATTATTTAAATTTAAATTATTTATTTAATGTTTAGAACTATTTGATCTTGGTGAAAGATATGAGAGATTCAGGTTCGTATATGCTTTTTTCAGTTTTTTACATTGCAAGTTTAAGTGTTTAAAACAATTAAATTAATTTATTTAAAAATTATTAAATAATTCAAATGTAAGTCCCTTGTGTTTAGTTCCATTTTAAGGATCAAATGAATTTTTTTATTCATTACACAAACAATACGAGGCTCTCTTTTACACTCTAATATCTGTTTATTAAAAAACTCTGCTCTTTTCAGTTTATTGGCTCTCAGGAACAAACCCGGTAGAAGGGTGTGGTGGAGGTATGTCCTCTATATTTCCCTTCTATAGTTTATTTCTAATTCATTGAGATTTACATCATAATTTTTTTTCTAGGTACATTTAGTTACACAATCTATTTTTAAACTTCTTCGAGAATGAGATCAGTGGAGACTTGTGGAGCTATAGTTTCAGACTATTTTACAAATGTAGAGGCAAAACTAACCTCAGGAAAAAAGATGTCTACTTTCATGATTAAGTCCATTCTCATCATATATGGACTTTAGGTTTACTGTAATCACAACACTCTTACATAACAGACAACAATGGTCTCCTACTGACAAGAAATTAGAAGAGTTTGTCCTGATTCACTTCAGTCACTAACAAATACCTTTACAAATGACTCGTTAGGTCAGTTTGACCAACAGTAAAGGTGAAGTTTTGCTGAACTGATGTGATGGGTAAATATGTTACAGCGCTCTTATTTAATAAAGATATTCAGTGGTACACCAGGAAGAAGATACCCTCTCATCAGATTACACTTTGTTCTCTTTGCACTTACAGCCTCCAGCATTGTGAGTGGAATTAGTGTGAAGAGATCATGCATTCATCACATCAGCTGTCTCAACCAGTCACAACTCCTTATTCACCTGTCCATTTATCACACATTCAGCATCGGTCTGTGTTCACAGCCATGAAGAAATAAAATTGCATTTTTTTTTTCAACTTTTAGCATTTTTTACTTCTGAAACTTTCTGTATACAGTACTAGTATTTGAATCACATTTGAATGTTTGTTACTCCTTCTTTTATGTGCATAGGAATTAACCATATATTCTTGTGAGTAGCCTTACTCCACTTAAATAAATGAGAGTGTGTGTGGAAGAAATTGGATTCAGTGGTATTCTGTTATTCACGTTCTTACCAGCAGTAATCATCAAACTGCTGGTTTGATGATGCAAAAGATTACTTTCAGAAAGTAAAGACATTTTTCTAGTAGACAGTTGAAAGAAGTTAATCATGTGTTGAATTATTTTATTAAATCTTCTAAAACACTCTGAGTAACATACTTAACAATCATGAATTTTATATTAAAATGTGATGTCCAGCATCGATAGTTTGTGGTATTTGAAGGTCAATTAGTTTTCTCAACAGACAAGTAAAAAAACCAAAATATGTACTCCATAATAATTCAGCTTAATTGAAAATACTACACAATAATTGAAGTCACATTGTTGACCACTTGCCAAATTTAATGCCAATGTAATTTTTGCTCTTTGAAGTACTACAGATAAGTGAGTATTTTTATTTGGTCATCATTGTTCTGGTATTTCTAATTGTGTCATGGTAATTCATTCATTCATCTTCATGACCGCTTCATCCGCTTGCATCCAGGAGCTGGAGCCTATCCCACCTTGGCATAGGGCATGAGGTGGGGGAAACTCCAAGCACAACGCCAGTGCACCACGGGTCATAGAAATTTTATTGGGTAATTTTCTTGAACTGTTACTTTTTTATTTTGCTTAGTCGATGTAAAGTAGGTTACACAATAAATACTCTGAAATGTGTAACTGGACTGTTGGTTAATGTCCCATTAGAGTGAATGTTGACCTTAATGTGCTGCAAAATGTATTCACACACTACTTAGCCATAAGAGTTTTGGATCAAGTAATATTTCACTAAATTAAAAGTAATACAAATTGCATTGTTTTAAATTATCATATCCAATGCAGGCCAGTTCATAACCTTTGACTGTATTAGTATCAGTGACCTCCTCCAGAGAGCCACGCCCCCTTTCCCAGCATGCATCTTGTGCCAACTATGGCCACTTTAAAATCTCTCAACCGATCCCTCCAGGTACAATATGTTCCTAATCCAGTGACGCGAATCCATCCCATAATTCACACATGACTTCTGACTGCCAGGAGATGGAGCCACATTCCATTAAATGCTTCCTCGTTTCTTGAGCGACGTGAAGCTCGGGCGGAGGCGCTGGGAGGTGGAATGACGTTACGAGCAGTTTAGGGCCCCACTGGGACCTTTTGTCTGGGAGCCTGGGGGCCCCTGGAGCGCGCTGGCCCCGTTTGTGCCATATGCCATGAGAGACCGGGCTGTCACATCAGATGAGGACTGCTGTGTGATGGCATCACTGACTGCATGTTCACAGTCACTGCACACTATTCACAGACATTACCTTTTAATATAAGCAGTTTAAATGGATGGCTGCAAGACTGCCAAAGCTATATATTTAAGGATCAATTGGATTAACATGCACCTTTATGGCATGAGTTCGTAAGATTCCTCAAATAAAATCAAGATATCTTGAGGGATTTAATGATTGCCTCTGAAAACGTGATACATGGTGTAGTGCACATTAAAATAATCTGCTGGGATTCAGTGTATAATCCCCTCTATATGAATCAGCTACTGTTCACCTAAAGACGTCCAATTAAATTAAAAGTGTCTATAGAAATGTTTGTCCTGAATGTACAAATGGAAATCCCAAAATACAACTTATGAGTATGCAACAAAACAAATAGGTAGCCCCAGTTATGATTGTATTTAAATGATTTTATTTATACATTGAATGCATGACATTCTGCATTTATTATACTGTCCATTCATTATACTGTACTAGGGTTCGGATGTAATAAAACAAGCTATTAAAAACTACGAACAATGAACGCGAAACGTTTTCTTATTGAACGACTTATTAAAGTAGGCCGTAAATATCTAATATCTACTACAGAATCCACAGTAAGCTGAACAGATAAAATTTGAAGCAATATTAAAAAACAATAAAAAATTATCATGTAAATAAACATGCTAACACTGGTTAGCACGCGGCCGCTAACTAGCATTAGCTACACCGCCAGTGTGACAGGGAACACGTATCTAAAACAAGTCAGATTATTTCGTCTCAATAATGATGTTTGAGCATTTTGATTTAATATGAGACAATTTCACAATGTCAGGAATATTTTCTTTGCTCCTGCAGTCTCTGATAGTTACAATCAATCGAAGCTAACCGAGGTAGCATTAGCTACATTAAAGACGGAGAATGGCTAACCACTGAACAAACACTTCCGCTCATCCTGGACTCTGAAAACACGATGCAGTCAAAAATTACTAATAATGACAGGGAAACGTAGGTAAGAATTGCGGGCGTAACACGGTATTTATGCGTTTGCAGTGACTGCTCAGGACAGGTTCCCAGTCATTTAGCTGAAGCTGCTAACTACTGCTAAGCTAACGAGTTAGCGCTCGTTCTGCTCGTTAGCACAGAATTCGGTGGAGGAACGGGGAGTCCAAAGAGGCTGGGGTGAACCCGGGTGTGCCGCGGTTTGCCTGTAAACAGCTGCACTATTTTGAAAACCACACACACGGACACTCAGTTTTCGATGTCTGGAGTCAATTCCTCAAAATGGGGTCTGCTAACGTACGTCTCCGCCATTTTGTGACAGGTTTTTCATTGAGCAAAGGGGTACGTGTAATGGTTGAATGTAACCCCATCAAGAAGATATCCATCCGCCTGGCAGTTACAGAGAGAAGGGATCAGGAGTAATTTTCAACCATCCCTTGACATTAAAGTAGTTTCCAAGTGGTCAGCAATGGATAGGGACAGTTCACCACGAGTTTACAGCGATAAATGAACACATAACATCACTTTTCTGACTGTGTCTATTACTAATATTTTTTTAAATACAGAACATTGCAAGCGTTATTATTTTCAGAAATGTTAAACTATAATGTATTAATAAACACACTGGCAAGCTATTAGATGGTAATGAAAATATTTATATAAATGGAAATATACGTGTTTTCTTCTTTGGACTATGAATGCTTATGGTATTTGTAGAATAGTTTGAATTTTAGTGCATTATCTGTTTGAAGGGGCAGTAATGTCACTGTGAGATTTTCATGACTTTGATGTCTTTGAAATTTGCCAATGGAAATACTCCACTTCAATTTAACTGTTGTTAGTTGGGTGACGTTTAATTGTTTCAATTTTACATAAATGCGCTTTGGAGTCAAGTTAATTGGAAAGATAGTTTCTTTTTTTCCAATAACGTATGGCTTTGCCTTTTATTACACACCTGGTTGGGATAACTAGGAAGCTTAGTTAATTATAGTGTTTTCCCCTCCCCCCACGGGACATTTCGAAGTACCTTCTGACCCGTTTTCCAAACAGAGACGAATTGTCAGACGGTCCCTAAAAATGAAAACAGTCTCTATTGTTCCAGCACCCGCTCTGCTCTGAACTGTGCAGTACCACCTTTAACCGCAGAGGGCGCTGCACGCATGGCAGGCCGGGCTCCGGGGCCTTCACATCTTTTTGTCTGAGAACTGGATCCCTCTGCCGCTCTACAGTGTGTGCGATAGCCTCGGAGCTGCGTCCGTAACACACTGTCAAACCACTCCAATCGAATCCAGCCGCGACCAAAAGCATTTATTATACACAGTCTGCCATGGCGTTTCTAATCCGTCGGTAAATCGATCGCATTTGTGACTGTTCGTTGGAACTTAGTCCGGGCTTGAATCGGGCTTGCTTTCTGTGTGCATCAGTCTTTATTAGCGAGCTGCCGCTCTTCTTGCTATCTGCTATTTCTTTAACTTTTTAAACACTCAGCTTCGCGAATGACTGAGCGCCGGCGGAGTATGGGATCCTTGGTGTCTTAAGAAGCGACTGAAGTGGGCTTTAAACGTTTTTGCATGCAAAAGCAATGGCAAATTCGACGGGGAAAAATCTACTAGATCAGCGAAGGAAAGGACAGGCTTTCCTAGACGAGCTGCGGCAATTTCACCAAGGCAGAGGGTGAGATTGAGGCATCTTTATTACCAAGAAAAATAACTTTAAATCATCACTGCATGTGAGTGTTAGTTAACAAGAACTATTATTTAAACATGTGTGTTTTAATTTTTTGTGTTATCTCCTCAGATCGCCGTTTAAGAAGATTCCTTTCGTGGGTGGGAAAGAGCTGGACCTCAACGCTCTCTACATCAGAGTCGTCTCCTTAGGTGGATTTGCTAAGGTGAGGGGGACTAAAGTGGGTTTCTCCACGCTGTGCGGTGTGTGTGGACTTGTCGGTGGACTCCTCCACAACTCCGGGTGGGTAACCCGGGACCGGTGTTGGAATAGCGTGAGTGGGTCCGGCGATGGCCTCCGCTAGGTTTGTATCTCCATGCAATGTGGAGGCTGGTGTTGTTTGAATCGAGAGTCCAAACGGGACTCAGAGCGCAGTTGGAGCGACTCAAAATTAGCGGGCACGTTTAACATCGATTATCGGCACGGAGCCCGGCCCCCGCCGGGAAGCACCGCGGAGGCACCGGCGTGCCGCCCCGGGAATCTACCGGCTGGATTCCACGCAGGGGGGGTGAAAGCTTGGACTCGTCTTCCTCGCCATGGCCATCTTTCGTCGGCTTCATGGCTGATCAGCCTGTAGGCCTCACAGGCCCGTGGAGTGTACACATTAAACTGGAGCTGGAGCCGGAGCTCCGTGAGATGAAGCTTCTGTTTACCGACAAAAACGCTTTACTTCACTTTATTCTTGTTCACGTTTGACGCCAAAATTGAAAAGTCTTGTTAGCCAGTTAGCTCCGATGCTAACTAGCCCTGAAGGTATCGATGGTGTCCTGGAGGGGAGACGGTGCTGACTAAATGTAAATATGATCAGGAAACAAACAGAAAGTAGTTAATAAAACGTTATTAGACTAAATATTTTATCATGTGATTTAAGGTTTGTCAATATATTGAAGTAGTTCTACCCCTGTCAAACTTATTGATCGTTATATCGCCTCATTGGTGGAGCCTGTACAACAGATGGTGGAGGTGTAGCCGCTCTTTTTGTTGGTTTATCTCTTGACTAACTCTTTCCCTCTCTTTCAGGTCTCTGACAAAAACCAATGGATTGAACTTGGAGAAGAGTTTAACTTTCCCAGGAGTTGTTCCAACGCTGCGTTTGCTTTAAAACAGTACTACCTTCGGTGAGTAGATTGTCCATGCTGCTCCTCTGCTCAGGTAGCATGTGGGAAGTGTTTACAAGTGTTCACATGCAGCTTCTGGTCCTTCTGCTGGGAAGCAGCTCTGCTGCAGGATCACAGCAACACATTCATTGTGTGTTCATTTAAAATAGTTCATTTTGTCACTGGCTTTGTTCTTCCACAATAAGGATGATCTTATCCTTGAAAAAATACACTGACTCAATTTGTCTTGTGTGTTTGTCCTGGGACTGAGTGTTGAAGAACATGCCTAAATAGCATTGTTTTTTTTTCTCCTTTTTTTTTTTTATAACATTAAACCTCAAAAGAAGAACCAGACTGAATCTAGTGGAATGGTGCTGCAAGTGTACATTCATACATCGGTGACAGTCAGCTGCCAGCGATGGCAGCCTGATGTAAATTCAGCTTTCCCCGGCAGCTGGTATTTGTAGTTTGGTGTGACTACTTTCTGTGTTTCGTTTCTTCTCCCACCGACCACACGCAACACCTGTTCTGATCACCATGCTCTACCTGGAGGGGATTTACACCTCCATCACAGAAAAACGTATATTCTCTCATGGATATTTTATGGACATCTTCAGTCACACAGTTGGTACTATATGCAGACGCTAATAATGTGCATGTTTTTCAGTGTTAGCCTTGATTGCTGCCTGTTTGCTAGTTGGAAGTATGGTTGCAGTTTGAGAACACCTAAGGCACATTGAAGTTTGAGTAAGGGAGTGCAGATGAAATTATAAATTAATGATGGCCTAAAAACACAATAAACCAGGTGCATCTTTCATACAAGTGATGACATTTATTACATCAGCGCCAACCTGTTGTAATGTGTGGAAGGTCAGATGGTTGACAAGACGTTCAGGTCTGTTCTATGAGTGGAAGCAGCTCCAGTGTGAAGGTGTTGAGTTAATCTGATCTGATTTGTCTGAAATTGTTCTGAAAGACTCAGTAGAACTCTGACTTGGAAGAATTCTTCCTTTTTCTTTTCAAACAGGTGTAGTTTTGAGTGTACCCATAGTACCTGTCAAAATTCTATTATCAGACTTGTTGAGTTTTTAGATACTATTCTGAGGACACGTGAGGCCAACGTATGTGTTTATTGTCTTATGTTAAATGTAAGGGACTCCACCAGGTGAATACCCCTGAGTGGATCGTTTAAGGTCATCGGTATCACGGCTGTTTTTGAAGATGATTGCACCTCTGAATATTTTACATGTCTCTCAGAATTACATCATGGTTATCGCACTCCTACCACAGAAGCTGTTGGAGCTGCTTTGTAAAGTTTATGTAAGACAGTTTAGTATAGTTGATGTCAGAGACGGCAAGCTGCTAGATTCATACGACATTAACCGAGGCTGACTTTAGGCTACTGTATTCCTGCTTCCTGCCTGCTTTCTTCCTGACCAAATTTTATGAGAAAATTAAGCATGTATTTGTCCATGCATTTGCATTTTTAAGTCTGCAGCTAATTTATTGTTGTGTGTGTGTGAAAGACAGACTACCCAGCTACAAAACCAATCAAACCTGTAACTTTTGTGATAGAGGAAGGTCTGTCTGACCCGGGCTTCTCTCCTCAATGAATGGGTGATGTGGTTTTCTCTGATCAGGACTTCCCACTCACACCAGAGTCAGCAGCACTGAAGTTCAGTGCCAGCTCCCACTGCTGTCTATTTGATATCTGAATGTCACTCTGTAAGACGTGAGCACTACTTGCCAGAAACATTTTTCCAGCTCGTTTTCAACTTTTTGAAGCGTTGCGTCGACATCAGTCGTACCAATGGTGCTGATTTAACTTAACGTTCAGGGGAGGATGGAATCATGCTCTGGATCAAAGTATTGGCATTGACTCACGCTAACACACTAAGGGCACAGTTGAAATACTGCAACTCCCTGTATTTGCAAAGCTGAAATAAAATTCGTGAACATGAATGGAAGTTTTGAATTATATCATTGGTGAAAATAAACATCGTAAGACACCATCAACACCAACATAGCCACTGCTACAAAAGAAGTGTTGATAGTAAGTCAATTCTTTTCAGAGTTTAGCACCCAAGTACTTATTTATTGAATTTACCTCAAAACTTTTTATGATTTGATATGTATGTCCTTCATTCTTGTACTCTTTCTTTATTGGATGGTTTTAGTTACTAATGGCCGCTTCAAGTTTTCTTGATTTGGATGATTTTTCAGTCCATGAAATTTCACGTCCTCCATATTTTTCTTTTCCTTCGTAATTTTTTATAATTAAGGAGCAATTTACACTAAGCTCTCAGCCTTCATGGGCAAAGGGGCTCTGAATGGGATTTTTGGGTGCAATCACTGATTGGTGGAGCATTATTTTCCAAAACCAATACCAATCAGAAAGTTTTGTTTTTTTTAGCTTTAATACCAGCTTTAGTTGTTAGTTATAAGTGGCAGAATCAAATCCACCTATTGATTGTAGGATGAATACATACAGTATTTTCCACACTATGAGGCGCACCTAAAAGCTTTTAATTTTCTCAAAAACCAACAATGCACCTTATAATCCAGTATGCCTTATATTTGGAAAAAGGTTTAAAGTAGCCCAATCATTGAAGGTGAGCCTTATAATCCAGTGTGGTTTATAATCCAGTGTGCCTTATATATGGAAAAAGTTTAAAAATAGGCCGATCGTTGAAGGTGCGCCTTATAATCTAATGCCTCTTATAGTCGAGAAAATACTGTAATTACATTTATTTCAGTTGACTCAAACAAATGGGTTTTATTGCAGTTAATGATAAGGTATTAAAATATAAACAGAATAGAATTGGGGAGAAATACTTTCCCGGTCTCAGTTGTCTGTCTTTAGTGCTTTGTGCCCTGAAGCCACTGCTTTTTGGCTTGTATCTGTGCTTACATCTGACTCAAGTTTGGGTAAAAGGCACATGGATCTTAAGAAAAAGAAAAAAGTTACTTTGGAGCACCTCAGAATTAAAAAATTTTTTCCGAAGTATACGCACCGTCACACAATGATGTAATTAAAGACAGCCACATAGCAGCACCTTAGGAGCAGTTTGTGAGCTTCGGCACCTTGCTCAAGGGCTCCTTTTGGTCCATAAGGAGGTCTGGAACTAGCCACCCTCTGGTCCCCAAGCCAAATCCTTGTGGATTGACCTATTTTGCCCCAAGTGCTGAAAGTGTTAAAGCTAAAAATGTGTTCGCACATTAAACTGAACAGAAGCTGACATTCTAGCTATTAGCTCTGTTAGATGCCCTTTCCAAACTCCCCACAAGACTGTTGTTTACCCGTTGCTAACGGGTAACTAGCTTTCCTCCTACCAATTTCAATATGGAGTTTTTCTGCTCTCTTGGTTTACTAGACACATTTATAAGGTCCTGCCAGCAGGTAGATTGTGACTGGATGGATGGGAAGGTACCAGTGGAACATTTCAGCCAGTGATGGTAGCTAACTTGACAGCATAAGAAGATGTTTTGTTGTGGTCAGGGCTTGGTTCAGTTTGACATTGGCTAAAGTTGTGTTCAGACTACAAGATTGTAACCCGACTTTGACACAAACTGTTTATAGCTCCAAAATTTCTTGCGTCAGTTCCAGATATGAAGGCTTCATAACTGTCCTGCTTTGCCGTATGCTGGCAGAGACGTGTCTGGACGTGGTGTTGGGGACGCTCCGTGACACCATTCACAAAACATTCCCTTCACCTTTTGAACAGGAAGACATGGTGTCCTAGACATGGCTTTGAGTAGGAGCATGTTTATGTGTAGCTCCATATTCTGGT
This sequence comes from Antennarius maculatus, assembly GCA_013358685.1. NCBI lineage: Eukaryota > Metazoa > Chordata > Actinopteri > Lophiiformes > Antennariidae > Antennarius > Antennarius maculatus. The sequence continues at coordinate 11,424,189 of CM023627.1, forward strand.
TCAGTTCAGCTCGTATCGGGCAACTGAAATTCAAATCAAACGCCAAACAACACCTATGAAACAGCAAAGAGTCCATGTCTGAACTTGAACAAATACATACAGAATGGGACGCGGGTTTTCAACGCTTGCCAAATGAGATTGCTACTCTTGTGTGTGGCGTTCACTTTCTAATAGGTCTTTCTGGATGTCACTGTAAAGTCCATCCAAGTTCAGATACCATGGCGTCAACAAAGCTGATGAGATGCATGTATTTATAGATCATCATTGGGGTGACACAGTTGTTTGTTCTTCATGTTTAATGCAGACAAAACCAGCCACTGATTGTTGAACTGCTGGTGAACCTTCTGCTGGTGCTTTGGCTCAAATGATTGAATGTAGTTGTGTTAGATTTGTTATAACGTGGCTTTGGGACTGCACCTCATTGTTCTATATTATTTTGAAGGAGTTCTGTACCAGACTTTCTTGGCTCTGGCATGTCTTTGCTGTTGATCCAGTAACCATCCCTGTTTCACCAGCACCTGGTGCTAATAGTAATAACTATTTGAAAATCAAGCCTCCTTCTGTTTTGGTGTACAGTATTCCCTCGCTCATTCACGTTTCAAGATGCACGGCTTTACTACATCGCAGATTTTTAAGTAGGTAGTCACGTGATACCATACGCGCATTCTATTGGCTGACAGCATCTGTGTGTGCACTGCTTTGCGACTCACGGTTCCTCTTGTGACTTTTCTTTAATACAAAAGTGCTTTAAACAGTCTATCAGAGTGTGGGAAAAGGTGATACAGACAGAAGGTGGTTTAATATCAGTATAGAGAGGGTTCATGAACGTTTAGATTACCGTGTATGATAAAATAAATCTTCGCTATATCGCAAAATTTCATTTTTCACAGATGGTTCTGGAATGCATTAATCGCGAGTAACGAGGGATTACAGTACTGTACTGTTGCTTCCTGACTTGTGTAAACTACAGCCTCATTTCCCATGTTTCATCACTTCATATAGATGGCCATAGTCAAATTTGTAGTGTTGCAAATTTTCTAATGTGGTTTGGCAAGATGGTATGGTGAGCGATCACCTGATCTGACAAGATGAATCTTTAAAGTATGTGGAAGACAAGAAATATTGTGTTTCTGAACTCTTTATATGCGAGTCATATCCCAAATAAAACCTCCTCAGCGTGAGCTGTGATAAGCTGTTGATCGTGTCCAGGTCGCCTCACTAATAATTCTTAATCTTACCAATTTACACTGTAGAATGTTAAAGCTATACTGGTTTCTGATTTCTAAATATGTCAGCCTGTTGGCTCTATTGAAAACACTTTGATTATCAGTGCTTAGTTGCAGTAATCAGGTGGAGATCAGGTTTCACCTTCTGACCCATGCTTCATAATTAGCAAGTTGGGCTTTTTGATCTCTTGGTAGTTTTTACTGTCCACAGGGATTCTAGAGATGGAAACGGTAGCATCTATCTGTGGTATCAGCCCGTCATGTAATCTGGCTTTTAAAGATTTGAACTTGCAGAAAAACATTTGTGCCATACTTTCATCAAACACCTGAACTACAAAGATGTAGATATAATCGTATTCACCGGTTGAGTCAATGATTAATGTTGTAATATTAATCTTCTGCAAATACTTAACTTTCATATTTTCTGCTCAGAATTCTCATGAATCAAGTAATTGTGCTTCATTTTAGTTACATCTTTTTTCCAGCACAAGTCTTTCATTCAATGTTCCGACCAGCTGCAAGTGCTTTGTAATTAATATCTTATCAACTATTCCATTGGATTTTTTTTGGTCACTTTTGTATTTTGAAAAATGTTGAATACTTATTTGTAAGTTACTCTTACAAACGGAAGTCACCAGAGGCATGTATTATACAAAGGCATTTCTGTCATTTAATCATAAAATACAAAGGCGACTCTGAAACCTGAAAATGTTGAACAGGCATTTAAATTTATTTTGAGGTCAACATGTTTATTCATTTACCCACCCATCAGTGTACTCGAAGAGATGCAAGTTTCATCGAGGATAAGGGAGAGAGCGAGTGGTGAGGAGCAAGTGTTTCCCATGAGCTCTAGTCACGTGATACAGTGCACGCATATTATTGGCTGACAGCATCCATGTGTGCACTGCGATCAGGGAGTCACGGTTCGTCCTGCAAGTTTACTTTTGCTTTGTGAAATGGACTTTTTTCTTTGTGAAACTATTGCAGTGGCTCCCAAACGTGCTGCAATTTGTAAGGTGGTTTAATATCAGTATGGGGAGGTACATTAATGTTTTAATTGTAGGTAAAAGATAAAATAAATAGTTTTGTCGCTACATCGCTGATTTTCGTTTTTTTGCTGGTGGTCCTGTAACGCATAAACCGTGAGTAATGAGGGATTACTGTACATGCTTTCATGCAACTTGAAGTTCATGATGCCAACTCAAAATAATAATAATAATAATAATGATGATGGATTAGATTTATATAGCACTTTTCTAGACACTCAGCGGATCCATTATTCTTTCACTCCTCATTCATACATGGTGATGTATGACGTAACCTACAGGGTTTATGCTGCAGGCAATGTCAAGACTTGATGTTCAGATAACAATATAATTCTCCACTGATTTATTCATTTAATAAAGTAAAACTATATTTTGGAACAATGGAAGGTGTGCCTTGCATTAGTCAATTTACTACCTGTTTCTGCTTTCACACCAGGTTATGAAATCATCCTGGGCACCGCCATGCTCTCTGGTCCTACCCTTACTGTGTATTGACAGACTCTTGCACATAGGAAACATCTGGATAAAGTGCTATTTTGGGTCTTTGATCTGACAAACAGTTGTTTGTATTTACGCCATTTGAGCTGAGCCACTGGTCAGACTAGAACATGATGACAGGACATGGATAAAGACAAAGCTGCATCGCTGCTGGGTTTTGTGATTCTGCTTTAAATTAGCATTATAAAACTTGCTATCACAACATTTCCAGACTTCTAAGACTGGGATTTTGTCCTGTCTGTGATTTAAACTGCCCTCTAGCTCTGTTGGTCATCACCAGTAGACTAATGTCCTTCACAGTCTCGTTAGATGGCCAGAGCTGATTGTTACTTGACAGTAGACCTAAAATCCATCTGTAGCATTTAATCAGATAGTTGATGTATGGTTGCTTTTCGCCGATGGATTATTAGTAACTGCAGTTTTTCACATGATAGTCACATGATTTGTTGGCTTTATTGTCCTTCCCAAACTGTAAGAGCCTATGTCGTAGGCCCTGTCCACACATAGCCGAATCTTCTTGAAAACACAACTTTTTTCACCGCGCATAGAAAAAAATCTCCTTCCACACGTAACCACACAAGTGCGTTGATCATGTTTATAAGCAGAACAACTCCGAGAACGACAGGAAAGAGGACCGGGACGTGAGGAAATTCACGCCATTCCTCGTGGAGGACGACCTCCATCATAGAGTTCTCCCACCAGCAGACAGCGCATCCTGGTCTGACCCAGAACTGGTGTCGGCATTTTTGGCGAGGAATGTGAATGAATGAATGAATAAGCAAATATATAAACTTTATGACTCATAAAGAAAGAAATAGACAAACAAATATTCAAGTGTCAAGCATGTTTATCAACACGTCTTCGCCGTTGAGCTGTTATATGTCAGAAAATAGCCGGTTTTAACTCCGTCCATTCTGTGTCTACATGTAGACACGGGTCACACACACTAAAGTCACAGCAGTTTTTGTCGCAGGGAGACGCCCCGCGGATAGAAAAAGTTTTGGTTACAGCGTCCACACAACAACGCAGACCCAGCGTTCTCAAAAAGTTGTGTTTTCGTCCCGGATATCTGCGTTACCGCAACTAAAAACTTGCATTTTCAAAAAGATCCGGCTACGTGTGGATGGGGCCTTTGCATGTAGAAATCCAGGAGAGCATCTGTAACATTTTGTAAGAATAATCTTGTCTATATAAACTATGTACATACTACCACCATTATGATGAAGACCGCTGACTCAACAGTTGTCAAGAAGATGTTCATTGATGGGAAGCCACAGTATATCATTGTTGAAATGACTGGTTGTTCAGAGCGCTGAATCAAATATGTATATGAAAATTTAACTTGAAAGGTTAAGTGCAGAAGGAAAGGTGTTCAAGCTTCAGAGATGACTGCTGCCTTGAGGAGATTGTCAAGAAAAGTCCATTCAAGTGTCACAAGAAATTGACTGAGGCTGTAGTCGGAGCATCAAGAGCCTCCACACACAGACTTGTCCTGAAAATGAGCTACTTATGTCACATCTCTCGTGTCCAGCCACTCCCAAACCAGAGACACTATTAGAAACATCTTACCTGGGCTAAGGAGAAGAACAAGTGCTTTATGAATTAGTGGTTCAATACCCTCTTTTCAGATGAAAGTAAATTTTGCATTTGGAAATCAAAATCCTTCGTCTGGCAGAAGAGTGGAAAGACACAGAATCCCAATCACCTCAGTCCAGCGTGAAGTGCCAGTGATGGGCTGTTGTTCTACTGTGTTCAATCAAATCCAGAGTATAGCAGCTGTTGGCCAGAACACTTTGAAACGTGACATCCTTTCATCTGCTGACAAGCTTTATGGAGATTCTAATTGTTCTGAATGAGAACTGTTTTGCTGACCGTGGTATTCCTGGGCCTGATTGGAAATCAACTAAATTGGAATCTATAGAAAATCTGTGGCATGTTGTCAAGAAGAATATGAGAGACCCCAGACCCCATAATATAGATGATGATCGCTATCAAAGTAACCTGAGGTTCCCAAACACCTCAGCAATGTTACAGGCTGGTTGTCTCCAAGCCACACCGATGCAGCGGTGAGCCAGTAGGGACTTGGGTTGGGAACCAGTTCAGGACCAGTGCAGATTCCAGAATGGAGCCTGTTCTGGTAACTGGGCGCTGGCGAGGTGTCCGTAAACGAGGCCCCCAACAGACCAGTACCACATGGCCCCCCATCACCTCCATCTCTGTCCACGTTGGTTTGTCTGTAGGAATCTTGATGTGTGCATGAGAAAAATTGTATGTATATGTGTGTGTGTGTACACACAAACACACACACACACACACACAAGCAAACATGTAATTTAAATTTTATATATTCCAACCCAATATGAATTTTAATACTCCACCCCATGATGAGCAAATGCAAACATATAAACGGATGTGATCGACTTTCCAACCTCATGTTAAAAGACTTTGCAGCTGACGTGCATTATCACATGTTTGGTAAAAGCTTGCGGTCTTATGTGGCGTAAAGTGAATTCATCTTGGTCATGGTAACTTCTGAAGGCTGAACTTTGAAGCCCAACATTAACTCTTGACTTCAACAAAGCTGATAGGAAGCATGTCTCCAGCTATCATCTGTTGTATAATGTGCACCTCTATTATGGAGTTAATTTACCCGCTGACTGCTCTGATTTGTCTTGTGATCGGCACTAGCTGATACTCTGCCATATTTTTGTTTACTTGTTGGATAGACACCGGAACCGGACTCGGCTGTCAGCTAGCCTGCTTCTGTTGTCCACCCTGAGACTAAAGTACATTCGTGTTTTGTCTCCTGTCGTCATATGATGGTAAAACAAAGGAAAAGCAATTTTTACTACAAAACAATCATTGTGATCATCAAGAATCTAATTCCTAATATACACAACAAAAAGTTCCTTGACAGGTTTGTATGTCTATAAAAGTTGAGTCTGTTCGCTCCATCTCTAACCAAACAATCAAATTACAGACCAAAATAATAAAAATACATGAAGCTAAAGCCTATGTTTGACTACTATTGGAATAAAATAGAAATTTTCTAAAAGTAAGCTTTTTCTAAGCTTCCATCCCTTTTCCACGGGTCCCACTGGAGGTCCCTTTTGTCCCATGTAGCTGTCTGGCTGCATCTGCGCTGCTTTCATGTAGCGATGTTTCTGTTGAAATAAGCATAAAGCAGTCCCTCGATTCAGACTGGTGGCTTTTGCTGGTGTCTGAAACGGTCCATTTGGTTGTCCAGAGAGCAGTCATTGGCTGATGAGTCCAACATAGCGCCAGCTGGCTTGGGTTAGCATGTAAGCTTGCTCCAGACACACACTCAGCCTCCTCTCTCTTTACCACTATGCCATGTTCCCGTGTAGCTGTAGGGTCAGAGTCATCAGGACCTTTTCCTGACTGCAGCATAGTGTGTGGCTTTTAAGAACAATTTTGGCAAAGGGGCATTGGCTGAAAATATTAAGACAGTGTCCATGTTTATATTGACCTGATAGAGGAATGGCATCTCTCCATATTGATTAGAAAACCTATTGCAATCAAGGGAAACACATTTTCCTTGACTAGCACCACCTGTCTTGAAGTTTGAGAAGTCTTCTCTTACCAAAAAGCCTGGTTTGAACCCAGGCATTTGTGCTAATTACTGAGCGGGCACTGAGATACATCTCTGATAATTGAAATGGAAGTGTCCGCACTTATGGAAGATGACATTTTATTAGCACAGCTGATGTTTTTAGACTCTTTCATGTTCATACATGCATTAACCACATGCATACATAGATAGCCTCTTTCTTTACCACTGCCCTGACTCTCAGGAACACCATTAGAGCACAGGGAACAGTATTGCAGACAATTGGGGTTGTTCTGTTTTTTTCTGTTTTGAATCACTCAGGATTCATGAGTCATATCTTCCACATGAATGCATTTAACTTGCTTTATGTTCGGCTGTGGCGTTAAGTTTGCTTTCAGGCAATAAATATCTAGTTCTGAAAACGATCCAGAGTTTACATAATTTCCTCATTTGGCCCTGTGGTCAGTAAACAATCCTCTTATTATGGACAAAACACACAAAACACACCACCCTCAGCTTGTGGTAGACGGTCAGCTCCATTAAATCCCAGCAAGCATTTCTGTCTGTAAACTGGCAGTTTGTGTTTTACATACACTGTATGTGTCCATGTCCAGCAGGGGGCAATGGACTCCCACACACAGACACACCGAGGGCATTGGGTAGCCACACAACTGAGAGTAAATGAAGCCAGGGGCATCTGCACTGGTGTGACCCAGATGGTGTAAATAATGTCAGGCGCTCTGGCCACAGACTCATTCCACTTGTAGTATTTTGGAGGGAGAGTATACTACACTATTAGCACTCTAATAGTGTAGTATACAACAAGTGCCACCACGTTATGGTGGCACTTGTTGGGTGGTGGCCAGTGGCCAACGCAGTGGGAGGGGACAGAAGTTCCTCTTCTTATGCATTTATGAAAAAGGGGAAGTGCAGACCTGAGCAGCCACAGCCAATCTCTAGCCTTGCCCATCTTGACACCCAGCCGTTCTCTTATACCCAGACTGCTCGGCTGATGACGCTGCAGTCGGAGCAGGGCCCTGTCTCTGTTGCTCTCTCGCACTCCCCACTCTCTCCACAAATGAAGGCTGAGTGTATTTATAGTGCAGCGTGTCGCCCGGCAGCCAGCGGACAGGGGATTACCTCGGTCGTGATGAACAAGCGGGGCCACATTCAGAAACGGGCTCTCACACACCGTGACTCACTGCCACACAGACAGGGTTCACCACACTGTCCTCTCTGAGGTATTCCGTCACGCGCATGTTTGTCCACTAGATTTCTTTGTGTTGATTACCAAGTGTGTTGTAAACTTAAAAAAGCTGAGTAAGTGTTGTGAACGAGAATATTTTGATTTGCGTTCACGCTAATCAGGAACACCAGAATGGTGAATGATTACAGTTTAAGATGATCTGTTTGTTTTGTATTGTCTCAGCTGTTTCTGTTGAGCATGTTTGAATGAGAAGTGGTGTTTCTGTAATTACTGAAAGATATGTAGTTTTAACTATAAATTCTAGATCTTGCACCACCCACATTTATCAGACTGAAAGAGTTCTTCAATTTAATATATAGTCATTAATTCTTGTACAACAGTGTCTTGGCATATGATGCTTTAAAGAATAAACAAATTACCATCAGAGCAGTGTAAACGGTGTGGATCACTTCCCTTTTAACACAAAAGAGTCTGAGAAAATGATTTCTCACAATCTCTACTCTTATGTTTTGTGATGGAACATACGTATATTCTGAAGTATTTTTTTCATATTTTTCTACTAAATTTGTCCTGTGCAAGTGTCTCTCTTGATATTAGCTGTTGGTTGAATGTATCTTTGGTTGTTTCGTCAATAATCCAGCAAATCTTACCAACCTTCTAACCCTGCCAGAAGAGGACACTTCATAGAATGCTCCTGGAATTAGATGTGTTGCTATTTTTAATTCATGAACCAGCAACGCATCAAATCTGACATGTTTTTAGTTTTCTTATAACAATTTAAAATATGTATGTAGATCATACTTTTTAGCGAGTTCTTCCAAGTCCTTAACTCAGTGATTGAATTTGAACTATTATTGTTGACATTTGTGATCACTCTACCAGAATACACTACATTTACTGAATTTCAAAAGTGACCATGTCAGACTGCGATGGATCCTCAATAGCTAGTTACTTTTCTGAACCTTATCAGCTCGTGTTAATCGGTCCTCTCAGAAGTGTTTCAGCCTGACAGTGATGTTTTTCCAGCTGTTTTTATCAAATATTTTGGAGCTGTGGGGGAAGACCAATGCAGGAACTGTTGAGTTGGGGTAACATTGTTGTATGTTTGAAATTGAATGTTCTGCTATGTGTAACTCTTGATTCTTTGTAACAGTGCAGAGATGAGACTGGCTTTCTATTCTGTCTTAATCAGCTTTTTTTTTTGAATGTGTAAAACTTGTTGTGTTCTACCTAAGAGTATTTATGAAATGATCTACCAATTTGGTGCTTCAAACGGTAGTTGGATTAGGTGAAAAGAACGTCCTCTGTTGTGTAGTTATAATCTATAGATTATATAATCTCGATCAGTGACACTGTTTTGGACGTCCCCCTGAAGTCTATTGTTAATGTCTGGGTGTCCGTTAGCAGTGCTTTTTGTTTCTCAGCCACGGGTGCTTTACACAGTTCATGTTTCTCACACACACGTTCATCTTTTTGTAGTTCATGGGCCGACCAGTTTAACTATATAAATTCCTTCTGGATAACCTGAGAAGTTCTACTTATGTTTTCATTGAATCATACACATTAAAGCCCATGTTTTACTCAAGTTAGTCTCAGTCTGTGTCTTGTTATGTTGCGTTACTGAATGATTTCACTTTTGTTATGGTCCAAGTGATAAATGTTGGGTTAGCTGTTTGCCACATGGTCTTTTTGACAAATTTTGTGAGTGCTGAGCCTCGATGATATTATTTACTCCCAGAAATGAGTTTTTGTTAGGATTTTATTAACACTTATATGACACTGCTTGTCGATGCTGATGATTATCAATTACCTCTCTAGAAAAATATTTATAGCCATTAGCAATACTAAATGAATTATCTCTGTGAGGACAACTCAAGGTTCTGAGATTTTCACCAGAAATAAATGGAGTTAGGTTCACTTTGCTACATTTATGTTCAGGGGCTGCAGAATTCTTTATGTGAGGAATTCCTTTTCTAGCTTCATACAAAATTTCAGAATTTTCAAGTATCTTTTCAAAGCAATATCTGTACATAATAACCTTTTTTTGGAAACCTCAGAAAATAACCCACATTAGGATAATTGTCTACAGAAACTTATGGTGTGCAGTGTCAGAAAACTAAAGAAGATATTATCTAAGCGGTTATCAAAGCAAAAAGACAAGGGTGTGATTCTGTGGATATGGACACTGCGATGTTACTCATCACATCATTTACACTGACAACATTTATGAGCCTGTAAGTGGCAAAAACAACTGTCTAGACTCTGAGTACAGTAGGTGCTCGATGTTAGAATCCGGTATTGGCTGTGTCTTCACTGAGAGATTTTTGCAGACCCTGGATTAGTTTGATTGTTGAGTTCAGTTGGACAAAGTTTAGACAGTTGGCACACCCACCTTTATTGGAATCTGTACAGTGGACCACATGTAGGATTTTTCACTAGAATTGTTTTTCAGTTTCTCTCAGAACCCCAACATGAGTGTCTTTCTTTGCCATGATCACTAGTGTTGGAAGTACGTTGTTGCTCTCCTTTAGAAATGTCTGTGCAGACCTCCTTTCTTCTCTTTTAGTGATTCTTTAAAAAGGCCAGCTATGTTACAATAAATTCACAATACATGCAAATACTGACATTAATTATTATAGAAAACTACTTGAGTTAACCAAGTATGAAAGTGGTGATTTTTTTTTTTTTTAATGTATGAACTTCCATTATTTGTATTTGTACTCGTATAGTTCCAGTTTCCAGAGGTGGGTTTGATGTCCGTTGTTTCCACCTCACAGGTTGGATGGATGCACTGAGCTGGGCTCTACCATGTTAGGAGAGCAGAGAGCTCTCAAACAAGTGGCTATATGTTTATTGCCCTTAATAATGTTGAGTCAAAAATGTGCAACACATGGTCCAAGCTTGTTTTGTACAAGGACACGAGTTTCTACACCGTAGAAGCTTGTGTCCCATGGTCCGATGTCTTGTACTGCTCTCCTTTGCATGCCTCTGTCTCTTCCCCAGCCAACCCACACCCACAGCCAGCAGCACCTCATCACAGTAATGTCTGAAGATATTAACACTATTAGCAGCCTGTTTACTGCAACTAGGATAGTGGCAAGGATCCCACGATGACACAAGAATGAATAAATTAATGTATCTCTCCACAACAACACAGACACAGATCAGTTCCTAGAGAACATTTACTGCTTGATTGAGCACAGCATGTGTCCACTTTCACCTAAGTAACACTCAGGTGGGCGACTGACTGACCAAGGTAATAATGTCCACCTACTCAAAGAGCCACAGTCAGGACCTGCTCAGAACCTGAACCAGAAGACAGAATCAGAATAGGAATCAGAATTCAAAGCAGATTTTTATATTTACAGAACTTAATATACACATGTCCCGTGAGCTGGGGGGGGACAGTTGAATCTGTCAGTGATAAAAAGTTTCTCAGTATTGGGGAATATTTTCTTAATTTTCTTAATTGAAGTTATTAAAACTTCTATTCTTAACATATTAGAAAATGATAATTTTTTTTTTAATCCAGGAAACTGCATCTGCTCTTTGGCTTCTGTATTTCTGCTCCTACATAAAAATAGAGACTTCTCATATCTCTCTTCTTTGTATTAGAGCAAGCATTTTCAGCATCAATCTCTCCAAGCGTTGTTGATTCATTGTCTGGTTTGTTTTTCCTCCACAGATACTTGGAGAAGTATGAGAAAGTCCACCACTTTGGCGAGGATGATGAAGAATCGCAGCCAGGGAATCCCAAAGCCTCTCTTCCAATCGGTGCAATTCCCAATTCTTATAACTACCAGCAACATGTTGTGTCAGGTAGGAGACTACTAGCTTGGTCAGTGTACCATGTATGGTATTCAGGGTTCATTCACAAGGCCTTGCCATTTGTACCATCAGTAGCTAGCTCAGAAAAGAAGGAAATCAACCAAAAACGTCTTAAAAGTGAGAAACTGTTTACCCTCCAAGCAGAGGATGATGCCAGTTGGCATGTAACATGACTAAATAATTTTTTTCCCGTGTTAATCCACTGCTGATGAAGTGCTGCTCACACGTGATGAAGCTTCTTGGATCACACATCCCCTCTCCCTTTGTTCGCTGGATGCAGCCTTGCGTCTTGAAATCACACCAGGGACGCATTTTATGTTCTTTATGAACAAACAGAAGTCATATAAAGAAAGATCTGTTCATGTTTGAGCGCTCCTTCATGATCTCTTTGTAAAAAGTACTTTAATCTTCTCTTCACTTCTTTTTGGAGGTGATGCAGTGAAGCATTGCTTCAGATCTACAGATGAGAATGTGTACATGTTAGTATTCTGGGAGGAAAGCATAAATCAGATCAAGCAGCTGTCTCACACACAGAATTCCACTGGATTTTAGGAACGCTGCAATCTGTCGGCCTATTTATGTTCTATGTTGGAAAAAAATATTGTAGTGTGATGCTGCTCACAATTGTTTGCACTTTGCATCACAACTGTGCACAACTTTGACATAAAAGTACATTCAAATCTGTCATGAAATCTGGTCTTCATGTCTTCTACTTCAAAAAGCAAGTTGGCACAAAACACTGATTTCAAAATTGCAGTGCTTTAATGTCTTTTTTTTTTACATCCCGCTTCAAAGCGGTGATGTATTGTAATTGTCAGCGTTTGTGTGTTCGTCCGTTAATCCACCAAATATCTTCGCTCCCGTTGCAGATCGAAAGATGAAACAAAAAACACATTACTCGGGCAGTAAAGGGGATAAAAATGAGATCATGACCTTGACCTTTAGAAAACTAGGTCAAGGGCAAATTTCAACTTTTGTACACACAGGAACTTGATTAGAAAGACGAAGGAGAAGGCCAGTGTGTGTAAGACCATAGATCAAAGCTGGTGCTTTGATCTATGAAAGTAGGTCAGAGCACTAGCTCTGATCTTTGACCTAAGCAAGTAGGTCAGGGTTGCTTGTGTAATGATTGCTTGTGGCTTTCAGCCATTCTGATTGCTGTTGGTTTGATGGTGGTCGTCTTGTGCTGGACACTAAATGCTTATGTCAATGGGAAATATTTGTGGGACCTTGACAAGGTATTCATTTTTAGCAGAAGGTCATCTTGCCATGTTGGTTGGACCATAAGGTTTGAGTGGTCACTGGCACCATTTGTTATTTAGAATTCTGAAATAGCTGGTGACACCTTTGAATTGTTCCTGTCCAGTGCTTTAGTTTAAATGCAGGTGTCATCAGTGTTATAGGCCTGCAGACTTAAACAAGAGAATGAATGAGCTAGTATTACAACTGTGTGTGCTTAAGTATCAAGTCATGTATTTCTCACATTGTGTAATTATGATTTGGACTTTAGTCACCCAGGAATTACCGATTGAGTTACAAAATCCTTCATTTATAAGTTAAATCATGGTTTATTAAACCTGTATGAAATACGTTCATTTATTTAAGTATGAAATTACATTGAAATCCACAACAAGACATTTTTTCCATTCCCATTCATGCAACCAATGTTTTTCTAACTTAGTAATCCAGTGAAAACCATGGTTTAAGCTCCAGTAAGCTAAACTCAGTACCCAGTGTTAAGAGTTTAAGAATTTGCCACTGGGTGCAAAATAACTCTATTGTCTTTACATCTCATCAATCAGTATGAAATCAAGTTATGTGATGCTAAAAATGGAATTGTTATCTAACTCAATGGTTTTGTTAGGTTTATAAAATTTAAAAAAGGCAAAACGGTAGGCTGTGTTCAACATTCATTCCCATACTATCTTTTTTATTGGTCAAGAGTTATTTTAAATGCACCTATCATCATGGGGAGTCCCATGATGTTCAGATATTATCTTGACTGCTCTGCAGTCCTCACGAAGGAGGCTGCTGGGAAGGAAGAGTTTAATTTGGTACGGCTGCATGTGAAAGCGCTTCCTTAATGTGGTTGTTGACTGTAATGAATGAACACTGTTGGCTGCTGTGTTTGTATTTTGTCATGTTTGGAGGGAAAATTACATCGATGTCTGACAAACTACTCAAATGAATTTCACAACTTTCAAAAAGGGCCAGTCTTCCTGTTGCAAACAACACAAGTTAACCTGAATGCTGTGCATGAATTGTCAGCGTTATTTTCTGTTTGGGTGACTAGTGCTTGTGCTGCATCGCCACCTCAAAGTTGTTAACACTATCGCCCATTGAGACCCAGGGAGGAGTCAGGTTGAGGAACGAGCAGACATGGTGAAGAAGTGAGAGCGAATGTAACGCTAATGGGCTCATCCACTAACTTTGGGGAACGGTCTGACGATGCTACCCTATCAATATCATGCTATTGTAGTGACTGTTGTAATAACTTATCCCCTTTAGGTGGCAGCAGTGCTGTTTTTTAATGAGAGCTGAGCGTATATTAGATGAGATAAAGAGAGGAAGCAGTGGAGATGATAGCGGAACTTTGGAAGTTGAACAAAGTCAAGCAGCTCACATTCATACAGATAGTGTCATGGTAGTTTGGGGAGAAAGTGTCACAGTCATGAGAAAAGATGATGAATGGATGGGGGTTTGAATCACATCCCCTTCACTAACCCCTGGACCGCAGACAGCTGCCTCTCAGATGATCGCTGCCACGGCAAAAAAAAAAAAAATCAGACATTTTTATCAAATGCAGATGTTGAACAATGTTACATATTTGCAAATAAACTGTTATAAATTGTTATGCTGTTTTATTGAAGAAAACCACTGTTGAGATGTTTGAGGTATCACAAAAGTCACTTTCTTTGTTCTTCTTTTCACAAAAAACTTTTTCTCAGTTTTTTTTTAGGTCAAAAAACCAGTGTTTTTGGTGAATCCAAAAACTGCTGATAACTAAACAACAGAAAAAAGCAGAAACAAAGCTTTTTTTTTTATGATGAAAGATGAGTCTACTCTTTCTTTGGTCATTTCAATGTTTCCATAGTCGTTGAACACAATGTTCTGTGGAGTCAAAATGCTTTAAAACCGGTGGCAGGTTGTGAATCGCTGCTCTATGAACGTCCGGCAGCCAATGAGTTAATTCACTTTGCTCTTTCTGGAGTGACTGTGTTTGAACCAAGGACATGCAGCTTTGATTGTTGCTGCCTTTTCTTGCCCACACAACCTGAGCATTGACTCATAATCTTTGAAACACAAGCATATATCTGTCTTCATGATGACGTACCGCCTCTGAGAAACCACTTCATATTCTCTACCAACACACCAAGGCCAACCTCGCGTTGGTACGGTGCCACCTGCTCATTGGCAGCGCCGTCGGCCCGTCCATTAGTCTCAGTCTTGCTGTGGTGGTGGCTGAGCCGCTCTGAGGTCGATGGCTGTCCTGACACTGGTTATTGGTGACGTGAAGGAGGAAGCACTTGTTGGTTTTCCCACCACCTCAGTTCAGGTTAAATCCTGCTGCCTCTTAGTTGCAGGCTCCTTTATTTTAAACTCAGCCTGCTGCCTGCTGAGCTAATTAACTTCAAAATATGTGTCATGTGGGAAAAGTGCACATGGCCTGCAATGGTGTACTCTAAACAACCTGACCAATGGCTTTACCCTTTAATAAGGTTTGTTATTGGAGGTCTTACCATTAGACTATGGCTCAAACTGTACCAGTGCACACTTTACCAGTTGTCATTCCAACCCCTTACTTTGTATATCTGTTCACACTGTGTACAACCTGGTACTACTGTTGAACTGATAAACTACATGCCTCACTATAAAAGGGCAGCTCGATGTTGCCCTCCTGCACATAAAAGAACAATTCTTGTCTCATTCATACACTGTAAAACAAAATGTAACACAGATGCACTCTACATGTAAGTAATTATGACTTTCACGTCTTCCATGTGTTTGTTTTGGGATATTATTTTGATTTGGGAAATATCATTTCAAATTGTTTTGATAGTATTTTAAATCTGTTATACTTTATAAAATATGCGGTTCTCCAGCGTCTGGTGACTAGGGTCACTGCCCTGGCTTTGTCATCTCTGCAGGGGACAGGAGTTTACACACCTTCAGCAATGGTGATTGACAAATTGGATTCAGAAGAATCTTGACTTGTTCATGTTTAGGAAAGCTGTCACTAAAACACTTTGGATGTGAATCATCAATGGTGCTGCACATCCTGTTTGAGTTCATGTTAACAGTGAACGCAGAAGCTGTGAGTGTTTTTATCCATGTGGACTGCTGAGGCTTCAGGAGTGAATGTCTGGTGCCTCTGGTCCTCAGAGCTGAGATTTATGTAACGCAGTCGGACTAAATGTGGAGCATGAAAGGGAGCGGAGTGTGAAGGTGTGCATATTGTTGGCTCTGTGTTTACTCCCTGTCAGCCATGCTCCTTTGTTTTGAGGGGAAATGGAGTCATGTTAGTGGGACAGGGTGGAGGCCATGCTAGAACATAACTTTTTTAAAGATAGTCCGTATTCAGTTTATTGCGATGTTTTTGCATCAGTCCTTGATGTCATCTTTACCACTGTTAATTATTTGAGTTTGGAAGTTTGAGGTTTGGTCTGCCCTGTTGTCTCTGCATGTAGGCTTGTAAAAGCTTTCATGTCACTCTTTTCATGAAGCTTTGCTGTCAAATTAGATGTCAGACATCGTCCAGCTACACCTTAACGCAGCGCTGGGCCGCTCGAGGTTTCAGAGGACTAGGCAAGTTTGGAATGGTGCTGTTTTTGCTGTAATAGCACACCACTGAATTACATTTGCCTGCAGAAACTGTTTCAGCATGGAAATCAGATTGACTCAGCGGGACTCGGGTCTGTTTTATGATTGGTTTCCAGGGGCAGCAGTCTACAAAGATCCTGCATCTAATTGAAATATCCACTCTATGTGAAAATGACACCTATGCACACAAAATGATGGATGACAGCAAATCAAACCATACGATGGGAGGAAACGTGGTTTCAGTTTCACAGACTGTATCATCTGTCATTTAGAGCCATGAAATAACATTGAAGTCACGAGCTTCCCACTCAGACAGGGTTCTCCCAGCATTTCGGATTAAACGTCTTTCAATTATAAACCCCCTTCATGGTGGTTGGCTGAATCAGAGAGAAACACAATTAAAAGTTAAAGAAAATTCATGTTCCACAGACGAGTCACGGCTCATCAAACTAATTTGAACTAAAGATAGCTTTCACTGAAGAGCTTAATGCCCCATTTGGTTTGCCTAAACTCAGTAAAGAGAAAATAAATCTGTGCTAAACTGGCTGGAGGTGTACAGAGAGGTGTACTGAGGTGTTCCTCTGCTCTGTTTCCTGTCTTGGTGCCACATTGATGCTGAACTCCAAACTCGTGTACAATGTCTTGTCTTGTCTTCAATTCCTTTCTGTATGAAACTTAAGGCCAATACCGTTATAGTGCTCAGTGAACATTTTGATCGATGTGCTGTTTTGCACTGCTTAATTTTTTGACTTTCAACATTAAAGCATTTCAACAAGATAGACAATGGAGAAGGCCAATGTGTGTAAGACTATAGATCAAAGCTAGTGCTTTGATATATGGAAGTAGGTCAGAGCACTAGCTTTGATCTTTGACCTCTGCAACGGTTGGGGTTCACAGTTACATGGAGAATTCTAAACAGGTTAAAGATCTATGACAGCTCCATTGACATCTAGATGCCAGTTTTCCACAGGATCCTTATGGTAACACTGACATGTCTTTTTCCTCAGACTATCTCCGCCAAAGCTATGGACTGTCTACAGATTTCGTCCCACCATGTGACTACAACAAACTGGTGCTGTCTCTACTGTCGGGCCTACCCAACGAAGTGGACTTCGCTGTTAACGTTTGCACTCTGCTTTCCAATGAGAGCAAGCACGCCATGCAGCTGGACAAGGATCCCAAACTGGTCACACTGCTACTGGCTCACGCTGGTGTCTTTGACGACTGTACGTCCCTGGCCTCACCCAGATTGCATTATTTAGTTCAATATAAATGTAGTTTCACACTTACCTGTTGTAATATGCATAGATGAAGACAATTTACTCTCTGCATTTCATGGTAATTAGGTATTACAAGTTGGTTGAAGTGCAAAATTCATTGCCTGCTGCAAGTCTAAAATAATAGTTTAAGATATGAGGTGAGTTATAGTCACTCGGTGTTTTTGAATATAAGAACTCCAATTTTCATTTTTACTGCAGGTTAAATACAGACTGGAGAAACAAGTTTTCTGTTGTGAAATTACTTCCAATTGGCAGCGTCTATTTTAACTTTGTTCTAGGATTAAATGCTCCCTAGTCTTGAAACCTTGTTTTTTTTTTTTTTTCTAGAGGGAATTGATGATGAATGAAATATCGACAAATGATACTAAAGTGAAAGCAGTGCTCTAATCAAACCCTGTCTCTGTACCTTGGCAGCACTAGGCAGCTTCTCCGGGGTATTCGGAATGGACTGGAAGGAGAAAACCTCCCGAGACTTTATCAGGGTAAAGTCTAGATCTTCAGCAAATAGTCTGTTAAATATGTCTCCATTTTCCCATCATGCATTGGCACTATATCTTTCACTTACAAGCCACAGAGCATCTGTTTCTGTAGAGCTTTGGGCTTGGTAGAGAATGGTGTATAGAGAAAACTGTGAGATGTTTTCTCTGAAGTTTCTCCAAATCAATAGGTCAATTCACTTTGATCAGTCAGCAGATAGAAGTCCAGAATCTTTTTCAACTTTAATTTCCTTTTATTTCTGTTTTATCTGGGGTGCCAGTTCCCTAGTTGGATGGTTTGTACAGCACGGATGGAGGAATAACTGACAAAACAGTGGTTAATATATAGAGGCATTTAAACTTTTATTTTAAGCATTGAAAATCATTTAAGGTTTCAAAGGATGTGGAGATACTGACAGTTAGGAAACAGACAGTTTATAATATAATTTTAGAAAAATCTTTTGACTCAGCAGATCGAAGTCTTAGTCAGCTTTCAGGCACACATAGCCCACAACTCAATAGCGTAGAGAGCTCCTTTCAGGTTAGGATCTGGAAAGTGCTTTCCTTTTTGAAAGTCAGTCTAACCTGGATCTCTGTGTTTGCTTCTATGTAAACGATGCTTTATGTGGCTGTGAATTGAATGCACTGTTAACAGCAGCTGTTGTTATGCAGTTCTGGAAGGAGGTGGTGGAGGACGCTGAAGTCAGGGAACTCATCTGGGACAAGAGCAGCCCAGCACAAGGTACACAGAAAACAATAGGATGGTACACACTCTCATACGCGAACCTTATTTTGTGACACCTATGATTTTGTGATGTTGGTCAGTGCAAGAGATTTCACTGCCACTTTCACAGTTATTTTAGCCCCACTTTCTCATTGGAACTAGAGGATCCACGCTTGCAAACAAAGTGTGTTTCAGGATAGTTTCAAATTTAACAAGCAGTTAATGCAGAGGGTCATGTGCAATAAAACAGTCAAAAAATACTGCTTTAATTTCAGATGGTACGTTGAGTGAGGAGCGCTGGCAGAGTCTCTTCCACCCACCTCGGAACCCGGGTATCAGCGACATGGAGGCCCAGCGGGTGCTGCAGATTGCGGTCATCCTGCGAAACCTCTCCTTTGAGGAGGCCAACGTCAAGCTGCTGGCGGCCAACCGAACGTGCCTGCGCTTCCTTTTGCTCTGTGCCCACTGTAACCTCATCTCACTTCGACAGCTGGGACTCGACACGTTGGGAAACGTGGCTGCTGAGGTTGGTGGGACATAACTGTTTGCCAAACCCTGAATGAGAGACCCAGAGTCTGAACCTGTTGTTCATGGCCAAGACACACAATAACACGGAGCTGTTGAAAATGTCAGTGACATTACTTCACAGTGAATGCATCACTATACATGGGCTCACATGGATCGCATTCACTCATATGAGTCTTCACCTATTTTTAGTAACCATACACAAAAGTCTACAATAAAATCAGCCTTAGACGCGGTTGAAATCCTTTAAACCTGAATCCATTTCTTCCTCGGACACTGCAGTGTTTAGTGTAGTTAGTGACAAATAGAAATGCTGCTTGTGTCCAAAAATAAAACTCATGATAAAATAAATGTACTTTTGGCAAACATACTATTTTTAATATAGTAACGATGCTTTCTCAGTCCACTGCAGGATAATGAACCATCTTCATGCCGTTTTATAATGTTTAGCTGAATTTTGCTCTTCTTCACAGCTGACCATTGATGACATGTTGTCTGATTTCTTGCAGCTCCAGTTAGATCCGGTTGACTTTCGGACGACGCATCTGATCTTTCACACCATCACCAAATGCTTGATGTCCAGGGACAGGTTCCTCAAAATGAGAGGTTAGTTTTCTAGCAGTTCATTTGCTGACTTCCTGGGTGTTAATGTAAAGACCAGCTTCATTTAAATTTTTTTTCCTCTTTTTGTGGCCTCCAGCCATGGAGATCCTTGGCAACCTCAGCAAGGCAGAGGACAATGGTGTGCTGATCTGTGAGTATGTGGACCAGGACTCCTACAGGGAGGTGATGATGCTCCTCACCCTCCCTGACCTGATGCTCCTCATGGCGTCTTTGGAGGTGTTGTACCTCCTGGCCCAACTCGGAGAAATCCCCTGCAGCAAGATCGCCACTGTTGACCGCAGCATAGGTAAAAATCCTCTCTTCTTATCGCTGTGTTCATGGCATCAGTTATACATTCCTGCTCCGACTACTTAATATGTGAATGTTGAGCGTGAAATCTGATTTCACAAGGCTTGATAATGTTGTGGTAAAATGTCCCATCAATCTTTTTTTTAAATCTCACTTCCATTTCCAATGCTCAGCTTTCAGGCTCAGTTTTTTTTTCCTTCCACCGGTGAAATCTCCTTCAAATCCTTCACTGTTCTCACTGTAGACGTGAATTGTTTCTCTCCTGAATACATGAAGTAACTATTGCTTGTTTCAACAAGGCTCCCTGATGCTGATTGCTGTTATCTTTTGTCTTCATGTCAGATCTGTTGGTCAGATTAGTGTCAGTTGACCTTCACACGTTTGGACCCGACGCGCTAACAGCAGTGCGGTTGATTGAGCACCAGGCCAACGCTGACCAGACAGCAGAGGTTCGACCACAGCTTGTGGAGCAGGTTCCTGCAGCCGCGCAGGGAGCACCAGCACCTGGTGAGTGTCTGCTCACATCGTGTGTGTGTGTGTGTGTGTGTGTATGCTCCGTCTCACACAGTCAGACGGCAGCTCCCTTAACTTCACCAATATACATAAATAAACCATGTAATATTTGATGTAGAATTTTCTAATTTATTTTCAAATGAGGACATGCATGTAACTCATTTGTTTGTTCAGACTTTGTTCATCAAAGCCCATATTTCCCTGCCTATGACGCACAAAATTAAATCGGTCTTAAGTTATCAATGATAACATCCAGTGTAAAGGTAACAGAGGAATCCCTCTGCCGTCAAACCACATGTTTCAGCCGGAAGATGTTTCAGAATGAGAACAAAAACCTCTTCAGAGCAGCTTTACCACAAGTGACCCAAAAGAGATGAGATGAACGTGTTTGTAGTGAACAGAGACTGGCTGACAAAAAGCCATTTGATATTATTGTATATCTGCTCAGAGCTACTGTATTAACACTAAACTGTATCAGTGACAGTCGCTGCCAGTTGACAATGAGTTAATCTAGAGCTGCTATTGTGTTGCTGGGCCATTGGAACACTGCATCTAAATTGGTCAGCGACCCAGTTTCCTTTTAATTACTTCAGTCTAAGATACCTGGTGATTATTAATAGCATTGTATTTTATCACTTGGAATAAGTTGGGGTTGGAAAATTTCTGATCTCCTTTTTTTCTCGAACAAAGATCCAAGACATGCAGTCGACATGCGTTAAAAAAGATTTGAGAAGAACTGCTCAAAATGAAAAAAATGCATAACTAGGTGAAGAAAAGGGATGTTGAACAATGTCACACATGAAAAGGCCTCATGATGGAAGTTAGGATCTGATCTGTTGCCGACAGCAACCAACGGATGATTGGAAGATGGAGCTGGGGAAGACTTTAGAGCCATGTTCTCTTTGGTGTCAGCTGATCTTTGATAGGGTGGGCTAAGGGCCTGAGCTGTGCTCTGCACAGAGACCTCACTGCTAAGAAAGGAAAAGCAAATCCTGTTTTAGCTTAGAAAATTCTAATTCTATCCTCAAATGTGTTGGGATTTCTATTTTGGTATCATCCGTCAGAGATCATCCCTACTTGTACTGAAACAGCACAACAGGACAATCCCCCATACACTGTTCTAGTCCGAGCTAATGTGTTTTAATGCACAAATAGAACTGAACTTGTTAGGATTATTTCTTCATGACAGTTTCTTATGTGATAACATGGAACAAATGTTTGGTTTTCATGGAGGTTTAAGAGCACCAGAAGTAGATCTCCTTATGGTTTTTAGTGTTGTTTGCTCTCTGTTTCTCCATCATGGGAAAGGACACAACAGAATAAAAAAAAAACAAATGTAAAGAGTTATTCCATATGACAGTTAGTGAATGAATTACCAGGTGAATCTGGGTGAGACTGGACAGCCTAACCTTGGAAGTGTCATTCCTGTGATGTCCCACTAAACTGTGTACTTATTAGTTTGCTGACATCTAGTGGACAGCTTATGGAGTATTAAAGACCACTTACCTGCTGGGTGAACGCTGCGTTCATCCATTCTTTTGTAGACACACAGTGATGAAGCAGAACCATTAACGTTTATATTTCTTTGCTAAATTTCTCCTCTTTGTGTCTTTTCAGCAACGAGGGTCCCAGTTCAGTCCAATCATCCTCCACCCGGTATTGTTGAACTAGACGGGGAAAAGTTTACACTGCAATGGTGAGATTGACTTGCAAATTTATTAAATGATCATTTAATGAAAGAAAAAAAAAGTATTTTCTATTGTGAGAATTCAAAATATTTGCTATTAGATTTTTTTTTTTAAATATTCTAGCTCTTGTATATTTGTAGTTTCTGGAATTTTTTTCTCGCATAGTAACAGGTGTCTGTCTGTTTTTTCCCCATCAGGCTAAATGCACACTTTGAGACACACCTTGAGGGTTCTGTGTCTCGATCAGAAATGTACTCTGAGTACCTGGCCACGTGCAGTAAAATGGGGCGTGGCAACATCTTAAACTCCACTGGGTTCCTTAAATGTCTCCGGTTAGTCTCATTTCTAGATAATTGAATATCTGGAGGTAATTTAATCACATTGATTTTAATGTTGAAGATTAAATTTCTACTTCTTTTTCTGCTACAGGACTGTGTTTCCTAATCATACGATGCGACGGCAAGATGAACCCAAGCCAAACGGTCAGGTTCAGATTTTCCTGGTGGGTCTAAAGCGAAGGTCCATCCCCCTTCCTATCCAGCTTTATTACCAGCAACCACAGCAACAACAACAACAGAGTCCCGTAGCAGCTCCTCCTCCTCCAAAGGTCCGGCAGGAACCTCCTGGAGACCCACAGGGTCCACCTCCAGGTAACACTGATGGGATAAATCATTTACCTTTTCTGTTTGTCTTAATAATCAGAATGGTGGCCTTGAGCAAGGCGCCGTCCCCCTTACAAGCTGCTCAATTGGGGCGCGCAACAAAGTCGCTGCCCATCACTGCCTCCACCTCTACTGTACTAATTGCATGCTTACGGGCCCCTGGGTGTGTTGTGTGTTTGTTTCAGGGGCCTGTACACAACTGTGTACTTTGTCTAACATCTACAGTATTTTCTACACCATAAGGCGCACTGGACTATAAGGCGCACCTTCAATGAATGACCTATTTAAAAAAAAAAAAAAAAAAAAACATACATAAGGCACTCTGGATTATAAAACGCATCAGAGAACTCATCTTCAATGAATGATCTATTTAAAAAAAAAATTCATATATAAGGCACACTGGATTATGAGAAATTGAGAAAATGAAAGGCCTTTGGGTGCGACTTATAGTGCGGAAAATACTGTACTGTAGGTATAGTGTGAGTGAAAAAATCATTTCCCCGTTGAGGATTAATAAAGTGAAGTTTGTTCTTTCTCTCTGTCCTATCAAATACAAATACTGTATAATTAAAAATGCTGATGCTTAATTCCAGTGCTTCTTTTTGTAGTTTTCACCAATGGCTCAAATTATATAGTAATGCATGTGATCTGCTTTGTTCTATTTGAACTGTGTACAAAGTCATAGCAGGTAAATATCAAAGATTAGTTTAACCTGGGACTTTGTGCGTGTTTCTGGTTGCTTTACCAGGTTTACCTCCTGGACATCACGGTCTTGGACCTAAGTTTGTTCGAGCTCCCGGCTCCGCTGGTCCAGCCCCGCCTGCACAGGAGCCCCCCCACGCCAGTCACCCGGCGGTCTCCTGCCACTCGGGGCATTTACCACCAAATCCTCTCGCAGCAGCGCAGCAGCAACACGTCCGATCCAGTCCGGTGGTTCCGATTCCAACGTCGGTGCCGGCCGCTCAAAATCACAGCCCGCAGAACTCTGCCCCCCCACCTGCAGCGCAGCAGCAGCAGCAGCAGCAGCAACACGCTCCCATGCTCCCCACCGGGACGCCTGTGACGCTCTTTCAGCAGGTGCCGCAAGGCCGCATCCTCACCGCCAGGGTGCAGGGCGTGTGCCCCCCAATCACGCAAAGCTCTCCTCAGGGTGGAGCCCCATCAACACCCTCCTCTTCCAATCAGGTTGGTGGGGGTCAACCTCTGGGTGTCCCCGCTTCCCAGGGGTCACGTGTCACGTTTCAGAATATCGCCCCCAAACCAGCCCCCAGCCAATCAGGTGGCCCGGCGACCACGATAGCCAGCCAGCAGCCTCAAGCGCAGCAGCCGGCGCAGAGCGTTGTCATCGTTAGCCCCTCCCCTCAGCAGAGCCCCGCCTACACCCCCGCCATCCACCAGATCGTTCTCGCCAACACCTCCGCCATCCAGATAGCGGGACAACCGGGGGCTGCCCCCGGCCCTTGCCCCCCTCCGGCCTCTCACTCCAACCCCCTGGTCCAGTCTAGTCCGACTGTCAGCCACGCACTGTCCATGAAGCGGCACCAACAGCAGCCCCCACTCCAAATCATCTCCCAGACCCCCCCTCCTCAGCCTACCTCCACCGAATCCAGTCTGATCAAACAGCTACTGCTTCCAAAGCGAGGACCTTCTACCCCAGGAGGAAAGCTCATCCTACCAGCCCCGCAGGTGCCCCTCCCCAACAGCACCATCGCCCCCAGCCCGCAGGTCATCTACCAGACGACGAGCTACGGCGCCCAGAGCCCCCCTCCCCAGCCGCAGCAGCTCAACGTCCAGCTGCTTCCCGGTCAGCTCCCGGCCGCCGGAGCTCCGGCCGTCCAGGCGGTGCAGCTTCTCCCCGGGGCGGCGACCATCATCCAGGGCCCCCCCGCGGCGGGGCAGGTCACATTCACCGTGGTCCCCAACACCGGCTTCACCACGGCCGTCGCCGCCGTCAGCCAGGGCGCTTTGGCTTCGGGGGTCCCCCCTCCACCGTTCTCTACCGGAACAATGCCCCACCCCGTGCCAGCAGTCCCGCCTCCGCCCCCACCACCAACGCCGCCGCCACCACCACCACCACTGCCAGCCCCCCTCCGGGGAGACAAGATCATTTGTCAAAAAGAGGAGGAGGCCAAGGACGCCACGGGGCTGCACATCCACGAGAGGAAGATCGAGGTGATGGAGAACTCGTCTGTGGCAGAGGGAGACCCCCCCAGCGGGAAAACCAGCAATGGGGACGTTGGGGGGGGTGTCAAGCTGCTAAACGGTCGCAAGTGCATGGAGTCTAATCTACCTCCATACCACTCAGGGAACAGCCAGGGGTCCCTCAACGGCCCCATCACGGAGAGTCACCCCGCTAACGGGAAGCAAGCCCCATCACCCGGCCCGACTACCCCACCGGGGGGCAACCCGGACCCCAAGAGGACTCTGGTCAACGGCGTGTGTGACCTGGATCAGGGCGAGAGCGGGGGCAACTTCAACAAAAACATTCCAAATCACATTGCTTCCAAACAGCACCTGGGGAACGGGGAGATGGGCCCCTCCGAGAAGAGCCACGGGCCAGACCCCCCTCCCCCGTGTTCTCCGCCCCCCCAGCAGGATACTGCCAAAGCCCCGCAGGGTGAGCGCCTGGCCAACGGACCCCAGACGGCAGGCGGCAGGCCTGCGTCAGAATTAACCAACGGCCCCCTGGGGCCGGGCCACGCCGTGCCTCTGCTAAGACAGCAGCTCCTCCCCAACGCCATGGCCCCCTCCACCATCACCATCACCACCCAGAGCCCCGCCGCCCCACCCGCTAACGGACTGGCCTCCGAGGCTCGCGGTCTGAAGAGACCGGCTGAAAACGAGGACCGTACCGCGGCTGCGCCGTCCTCCGGGATCCCCAACAAAGTGGGGGTGCGGATCATCACCATCAGCGACCCCAACAACGCCGGCAGCAGCGCCACCATGGTGGCCGTACCAGCAGGAACGGACCCAAGCACAGTAGCCAAAGTAGCAATAGAGAGCGCCACCCAGCAGAGGAACTGCTCCCCAACGCAGGCAGCTGTCCCCACGGTGAGTGACGCTGGGGGCCCCGTCTGTCACAGGACGTGTCTGCCGTGTTTGTCTCGGTTATTATTGGATAGCGTTTATGTACAATACAGAACTGTCTCTCTCTCTCTCTCTCTCTGTCAACAAGATGCTGATTTTCAATTTGGGAAAAGAATGAAACATCCAACAGAAGCTTTTGAGAACACAGCAGCAAACGCCATAAAAAGTCCTTTAGCATTTTGAAGCTGGGCAGATTTTAACAGAAAAACATTCATTTGTGTTTAGCATTATGACAATCCTTCCCAGCGTGTGAGTTTCCCTGAAATAAATCAGGATTATGCCGTAAAAGGGCTCTGATTTCCAACATCACATCATTAATGTTGTGCTGTTAAGTTTCCCTGCTGGTTCCACACAGAGTAGCGTGCAGTTAGGAAATGTTGCTAAAAATTCATTCTAAAAACAGTCTTCTAATGGAGATAATTTAACACATTATGTTCTCGATCTGTGATATTTTAGAATCGAATCCAAGACTAAAATCTGACTACATTTATATTAGAGCTGTGTCATATGACAATAATTCTCTTAAACAGATAATAATACACATCGTGACTGTATATAGGGTACATTTTTCTCTTAATTTACTATTTTAGATGACATTTTTAATTTATCAAGAAATAAAACATTAGTTATTTGTCTTTTTTATTGGATTACACCTGTATAAATGTTTAGTGAGACAAGAAGAAATACCATCATTCTTGACCAGGTGACAGAGGTGATAGTGGTTATTGTTTTGTAACTGTGGAGGGACACTTGGTGTTTACACACAATCTCATTTTATCTTCCTCATACTCTCATCCTCACACCTACACCTCCTCCAACATCCCCGCTGCACACACACACACACACACACACACACACACACACCACCAGCCCTGTGTTTAACCGGCTGATTCACTTCATTCATCTTGGTGTTTTATGAAGTTCACCTGTGAAAATAACCAGAAAGCCACTCATGGAGGGAAGGTGTGTTTTCAAAGATATTGCCAAATCAAAATGATCTAGTTTTTATAAGATAGCATTGAAATGAGCACATAGTACCACAATCTGTTCATTGGATGTCACCAGGAAGAGCTTTTTGTCATTCATTCTGTGCTGCTTGCACAATATGACAAGATTCAGTTGTCAAAATGTAAAAAGAAGAATGCAATCCAACCTGAGATTGCTTCCTGTGGTAGTGGATGAGTTAAAGGTGTGGAGGTTAAGAAGGTGAGTCCAGTTAAGACCATGTGGATCTCACTGATACCCGCCTCCGATAGAAAAGCAGCTGAGAGAACAACTCCTGCCAGAAGACGGGCTCGGGTTACGTCTCAGCCAATAAAACTCTGTCATGATAGTTTCATGTCTGTATCGGCCATTAAATATGCATCCATAAGTTAAATGCTCCTTAGTTTTATTAATGAATTTATTTTGAGGAGGAGCTTTGGGTAATTATAATTGGATCATTAAATCATTGTTAACGGAAGGATAACTAAATAAGCTCCCCTTTGAAAATAAATGAATAAAGTTGTACATGAAATGCATGTGGAGTGAAAAAAAAAGAGCAGCTACTTTAAAATGTATTTAGTATTATAGACGAGATGGAACTCATGATGCTGCTCAATTGAACGACACTAGTTGGACATTCTGTGGGGGATGATGTTCACAAAGACCGGTTGAATGCGTTTCCTCCTCAAGCAACACATTGAACACATAATCTTTACAAACTGGGACTAAAAATTAATCCTTGATGGGGTTTTTTTTTTCCCCCAAATATTCAAGGTACTTCCACTTGTTTTTGTCTTTTTGAGGGAAGTGCTTGTTCAGTGTCATCCATCCTGTTTGTCATTTCCTCTGTTTTGTGTGTCAGTAGCACTCATTGTGTGTCTGCCAGGCAGTTGAGGAACAGAGTTTGTTCTTTATTTACCAAACTGAACTGGTAATAAACAGATGTTTATTATGAACATTATATTTTACTGCGCTTTGCTATGATAAAGGAAATTGCTTTAACCCCTATAAGCAGTATGGTTGTTGAACTATGTTGTTAGAAACGTTTGCATTCTCATTAGGAATTCACAATATCATATTATTGATTACAATTCCGTTATTTTCAGAGGATTCACACTTTAATATTCAATAGATACAGGCCTTTATCTGTCTGGAATATCTTTACAATACATAATCATCATTTGATGGTGTCCCCAGTTACCGGTGAATTCTTTTATCAATTGATTTTTCTGACTCTTCCACAGCCCACCTTTACCCCGTCCCCACCTCCGGTATCCCAGCCTGCACCTGTAGGCAACCACAGCCCCCACCTCCCAGCACAGCACACCCCTGAAGCACCACCAGAGCACAGCAGGAGAGCGGGGCAGAACTTCAGATGTCTGTGGCAGTCGTGTAAGCGGTACGTACGCAAAGCACGGATTGGTGACTCGTTCACACCCCACCCCCCACCCCCAACCCCCCAGCTGAGCTCCTGTTGATTCGTTCTTCCTCTCTGCTTGCAGGTGGTTTGAAACGCCGTCTCAGGTGTTTTACCACGCGGCAACGCAACACGGGGGAAAAGATGCGTACGGAGGCCACTGTCTGTGGGAAGGGTGTGAACCGTTTCCCAGACAAAGATTGTCCTTCATCACACATCTACAAGTAAGAGTTCATCTTCTTGTTCCGTGGCCAAGAATGGTTTTTTCCATCTTGTTACAGTATTTTCCGCACTATAGGACACACTGGATTATAAGGGGCACCGTCAGTTTTTGAGAAAATTAAAGGCTTTTAGGCGCACCTTATAATGCGGGAAATACTGTATTCTTTTAAATGATTTGAATTATTTCTTCTGTATTTCAGGACAAGCACTGTTCTCGAGAGGCTTTGCTTGCTGCGCTCAAACAGGAGGAGCAGCAGGCGCAAAGTTCCAATCAGACTTCTTCCCAGTATGTACAAACTCTCCTTATGTACTGGAAATTACTCTTTATGTATTTTTCTTTAGCTTTAACTGCTTTACAAATATATATCAATGGATTTCATTGCAACAACAAAATGTTGTTGAAATGGTGGATAAGTGAGAATTCTCTGACATTGACGTGTTATGTGTGCGTTTTGCGTTGTGAAGGACTCCGCCAGCGGCCGGCAGTACTCCGACACAGCGAGCACCGAAAGCGATCGTGAATCATCCGAGCGCAGCTCTCATGGCCCTACGAAGAGGCTCTCGGAACATGGTCTTCAGGGACTTCACGGTGAGTAGAACAAGGTCGTCTGCTACCACATTTCATACAGATTTCCCTTAAAATTTCCATGTTTATTAGACTTTGAAGGACATGAGCTGGTCTGATGCTGTTGATTCCCATCATTTCGTAGAGTTCCCGGCTCAAACAGTGACAGTGTTGACAAGAGATATAAGAGCCAAAATATTTTGTCTGTTTCTGGATCGTCTAATTTTCTTTAAAAAAATATTTTTTCTGTTTCTGCACCAAAGTACAGGACCCAGTTTCATTGTTGGATTTGACAGTTCAAGTGATTCTTGATTCTTCTTGATTCTTGATTAGATTTGGCACAGCAACATTAGATAAACAGTACCATTAGCCTGTGTACTATTACACAATGTCTGCAGCCAGACAACACCCATTATATCACAAATAATAGCATTTAAAGTAAGGAAAATTTAAGTCACATTTAAGTTGTGAATTTATGGATTGATTTTCCTTGTTTGTCTGAATCTACCTGCCTTCATAAAAAATGAATCCCTGAATATTCTTTTCTCTTCTAGGATGAGAAAGAGGGGCCAGTGACCAAACACATTCGACTAACTGCTGCCTTAACGTTAAAGAACATCGCTAAGCACTCTGACTGTGGTCGCATGTAAGTATCCTACTGGTAACAGTATTGAGTGCATTTTTGTGGGTCTTCCTGCTGTTTGTTGAATTTTGCATGAGCACGGCCAAAAGACAAACACCTAAGAGGGTTTATTTAATAAAATAAGACTGTTGTGGAGGGAAAACTTTTCTAGAAATTGTCAGAGGTGATTAATCCAGTCAGTCACGTTGTTTTGAGTTCATTTGTAAAGAATTTGCTTCTTTGTGGAATGGAGACGTTGTCCCCAAACGTAGTTTTCTGTTCTTCCCCTCAGGTTGGTAAAGAGGCATGAGACGCACCTCTCTGTGCTTGCAATAAGTAACATGGAGGTTTCCACCACGCTCGCCAAATGCCTTTATGAACTGACGCGCTCGCTCCAGGCTTAGCGCCAACAGGACGACCTCTGGAACTCCTCTCACCCCACCACCGCCGTCTCAGTCGAGACGAGAGGAAGAAGCCTACGGCGTGCCGTAGCCGGTCTGCAACGGAGCAGAGGGCCTCTCCTGCTGCACACCCGGCACCCTCACCTCCTTACTTGCCAACCTGTGTTCAAAAAACCTCGCCCTCCCTCGACCCACACACCACACACACAAGTTTGAAAAACTGCCACGGTGTCTTCCACCAGCTGCTCATGAATGGGGAGACTGCTTCCCTGAGGGACTGAACCGACAAAACCCTGAACATGGAGCACATTTAGTTTTAAGTTTTATTTTTATTCTCCCCTTCGTCCCATCGATGGATGTGTGCGTCGGAGTGAGTGCCGGTCGACTGAAGTGTGCAGGTGGGCGTCAGGCGGGCCGGGGTGGTGCTGTTATAGGAATCCCACTGAATTGGGGGGGGGGGAGGACTCAGTCAGCTACTGGTGCAGAGATTTTTTTTTTTCTTTAGAAACTTGGTAGCTTGGTTTTCTTACTTGAGTCAATATATTTTCACTTATTTATTATAAAAATAAATACCATTACAATTATGAAAAAGAATCTTGTAAATATGTTGTGAATATATATAAAGAAGATCCTCTTTCATGCCGATGCAGCCACTGGAGAACTTGCTCTGTGGAGTAATAGAAGCATTACTTTGGTAGGATTGAATAAAGTAGTTTGTTTTTTTTTTGTTTGATTGTTTTGTTGCTTTTTTATGATCCCTGTTCACTTGTATCTAATGTGATTCTATACTCAGCAGTGGATGAATGTACTTAAAAACCTGTAAATAATTCTGCAAAGGTACTGATGCTGTAAAGCTTTGGGAGGGGAAAACAGTTTTTTGTGGAACTGTGACATTTTTTGTATTATAATACCTTGTAGAACTCATTTTGCTGGCTGAAAGAGTATGGAATAATATATCATGTCATTTTGTAGAAGAAAAAAAAAATATTGAAGGTATTCTCTTCCTTTCTTCTTTCCTGACACACCCTCCCCTGAGTGCACACACACAAGTAACATATATCCACTGTAAGCGTTTTGTCATTGTACGGGCACAGTGCGCGTACCAAAATTTTTTTGTATTTGTAAATTGGTTTAAATACATGGAGTTTTTATACAGGTTTTCTCTTGTGTTCTTTGCTTTACGTGCAGGTATGATATTTTCTTCACTACTTTTTTCTATCTTAATATAGTGTGGAGTTTTATTGTACTATTTTTTCATTCTTAATACCATGCCACATTCCGGCTCACGTCCTCAGACTGTCCTCTCTACCGTGTGTTGTGTAACATTTATGACTGCCTGTCCTACTAGCATCTGACTGGGCGACCCAACCATCCTCATTTCTGCGGTGTCAGTAGGATGTGTGACTATACATAGACCTAACAGTCTGTTAGAGATTGGCTTTATTTACTTTGGTGACTGTTTATAGTTTTTAAATAAAACACTGAACATTTTGTCTTGGTTTTACACTCTCTTCCTACTTCTTTCCTCATAAAGCTCTGCCTCACACTGAAGAGAATCTGTAGTCCAGTTGACATTGATGCACTAAGCAAAAGGTTCGTGAAAAGTCGCTCGGTTAAATTGAAAAAGTCAAATTGTGTTCAGACTAATAGCAATTTGTTTAAAATGTAAGTAAACTTAAATTTCTTATAGTTTTATTCCCATGCATTGAGGGCAATGCACATGAATTCCAGATCAGAACATGAAAAATGTATTAATTTTGTAATTATTTTACAATAAATTAAGGAATATTGGGCTGTTCAAAATATCAGTGTGCATTTTCCTTATAAACTTAATTACTGTAAAAACTTAAGACAGGATGTAGCTTTCTATTTAGTTGTCTAAGCACTGTTTCTGTGCAGCAGGGAGGCAACCAGCTTGTGGTACCTGTGGGCAGGTATTCCAGCTCAGGATGATCTTACAACATTCCACGACTGGTTTTATTTCGAACAAGCATTTTTGATGACACCCTGCAGGTTTTCTGTTGGATTCAGTTAGTGGGCTGACCACTCTATAACTTTAACTTTGTTGGTCTGGAATCAAGTTGCTGCTCACACACTGATGGGTTTGGGGGGGTTGTCTTGTTGAAACAGCCATTTCAAGGGCATTTCCTCTTCAGAATAAGGCAACACGACCTGTTCAAGTATTTTGATGTATGCAAACGGGTCCATGATCTCTAGTGTGTGATAAGCGGGCCATATCATGATGCTTCACTGTCTTCAGACTGTACCGTGGCGTGTTTCAGGGTCATCTGAAAACTGGATGCATCCCTTGGACCCACAAAAGACAAACTTATTTTCATCAGTCCCAAAACTTTCTCCACATCTCTTTAGGCCAGTCGATGTGTTCTTTAGCAAATTATTCTCTTCAGAATGCCTTTTCATTTAACAGTGGAACTTTATGAAGGCTTTTGACCAATAGATTGGCTTCTCACATGGGTCTTCTAGTTGTCATAGCACTCACAGGTAACTTCAGTTATTGATCATCCTGAAGCTGATCATTGGCTGAGTCTTCTGGCTATTCCATCCATTTTAATCTTAAATTTTTTTACATTTCCCCATGGTTTGGCTTTTCACTAACAAGAACTGGAGAACATTTTAGCAAAGCCGCCTGTGGTTTTCTGCACATCTTTAAATGTTTTCAACTCATATGATTTTTTAATCAAAGTACGCTTTTCTTCAAAACAATGGAACAACTAATTTTTCTCAGGTTTTCATGGACAAATACATATATAACATCCTGACCTTCACCTAATCCACACCTGTTTGTTCACAAAATGAATGAATGACTTCACTAACTGAACTCCGCACTGCTATTATTTTGAAACTGCCCTGTTTAATTCATTTTTCAGTGACACAGACTCGAGACTATTCACATCATGTATGTTGTGTTTGTTAATTTTCCACAACTACTAGTAAATTGTTTGCCATATAGTAAAGTTATTTCTACCAAATCAGTGATTGATCTGGTTACTCATGTTGGACTTCTATTATTTTGAACACAACTGTGCATGTTGAGTGACCTTTAATATCTGAACAAGAAACTCACTTTATCATCTACACCTTGGTTTTACCCAAAAGTTGGAGCCCCTTTGCCATCAAAACTGTCTTAATTTGTCATGACATACTTTCAACAAGGTGATGGAAACACTTCTCAGAAACGTTGATCTATATTGATATGATATATCATGTAGTTACTGCAATTTTGTCAGCTACATGTCAAAGATGCGAATCTTCCATTCTGTGATCTGGTGATTGTGGAGGCCGTTACAGTAGAGTCAACCCACTGCCATGTTCAAGAAACCAGTTTGAGATAATATGAGCTGATTGGTGCATTATCCTGCCATCAGGAGATGGATACCCTGGGTATTAAGGGATGAAAATGGTCACCCTGTCATAAGCTTTCTCCAGATCTACAAAAACACAATGCAGCTCCCTCTGGCCTTCTCTGTACTTCTCTATCAACATCCTCAAAGCAAATACAGTACTGCATCTAGTACTCTTTTTTTTTGGCATGAAACCATACTGCTGCTCACAAATGCTCACTTCTGCCCTTAGTCTAGCTTCATCTACTCTTTCCCATAACTTCATTGTATGGCTCATGAGCTTTATTCCTCTGCAGTTGCCACAACTCTGCACATCTCCCTTGTTCTTAAAAACAGGCACCAGCACACTTCTCCTCCATTCCTCAGACATCTTCTCACTATCTTAAGATATTTTTGAAGAACCCAGTCATAACTCTACTGCCACCTCTCCCAAGACACTTCCATGCCTCCACAGGTATATCATCAGGACCGAGTGCCTTTCCACTCTTCATCCTCTTCAGTGCCCTCCTCACTTCATCCTGATTAATCTTTGCTATTTCCTGGTCCACAACAGAAACCTCTTCGGGTCTTTGTTCTCTCCTATTTTCCTCGTTCATCAACTCTTCAAAGTACTCTTCCCATCTTCCCATCACACTACTGGCACCTGTCAATAGACTTCCATCCCTATCCTTAATCACCCTTATCTGCTACTCTCCTCAGTCCTCTCAGTGTCCCACTTCTTCTTAACCTCTTTCTCTGTATACACTCCTGTACCTCCTCATTCCACCACCAAGTCTCCTTATATACTTTCCTTCCAGATGACACACCAAGTACTCTCCTACCTGTCTCCCTGATTACATAAGCTGTAGTTGTCCAGTCATCTGGAAGCACCTCCTGGCCTCCCAGAGCCTGTCTTAACTCCTTCTTAAAAGTCATGCAACACTCTTCCTACCACTACCACTACTTTACAGTCACTTATCTCCTTCAGGTTACACCGTCTACACAAGATGTAGTCTACCTGTATGCTCCTACCTCCACTCTTATACAGTAGGTCACCCTATGTTCCTGCCTCTTCTTGAAGAAAGTATTCACTATAGCTATTTCCATTCTTTTAGCAAAGTCAACCACCATCTGTCCTTCTGCGTTCCTTCCCTGAATACCAAACCTGCCCATCACCTCCTCATCACCTGTTTCCTGCACCAATGACAACTCGCTCACTTCTAGGTATGCTCTGCATCACTTCATCAAAGTACAACCAGAATTTCTCCTTCTCCTCCAGCTCACATCCTACCTGTGGAGCATACCCACTAACAACATTGAACATCACACCTTCAATTTTTAGCTTCAGACTCATCACTCTATCTGACTCTCTTTTAACCTCCAGGACATTCCTAACAAACTCCTCCTTCAAGATAACTCCATTTCTCTGCCTATCTACACCATGATAGAACAACTTGAACCATGTTCCTAAACTTCTAACCTTGCTACTTTTCCACCTGGTCTCCTGGACACACGGTATGTCTACCTTCCACCTCTGCATCATTTCGACCAACCCTCCACCTTTTCCTGTCATAGTTCCAACATTCAACGTCCCTACTCGCAGTCCTATACTCTTGGCGTTCCTCTTCTGTCTCTTCTTACAATCAAACTTTCCTCCTCTCCTTATTCAACCAACAGTAGTGCAATTTCCATCGGTACCCTGTAGCTGAAAGCACCGAAGGCGGTCGTTGTTAACCCGGGCCTCGACCAATCCAGTATGGAAGTCATAGATTTGATTTGCATTTTTGATTTGGCAAACGTTTTACGTCTGATTCCCTTCTTGACACAACCCTCTGTATCCGGGCTTGGGACTGGCACAATAAGACACTGGCTTGTGCCCCAAACTACCAGCTGCTAGTTAAATGGTCTGCATTATAAAATGTCAGAAATAATTTTCTATCCTGATTTGCTAATGTACAGACATATAACAAGTAAATATTGAAGATAACAACCAAAATATGACAAATATATCCACAAATTCACTAACTGCCGATCTCCAGGTCAGTCCAGAGAAGTCTACTATGTACTGTAATGCCCGGCGGTTCCGCTTGGCGGCGCTAGCGGTGCCATTTTGAAACCAGCACACAGACATGTGGCTGATACTTTCTCAAAGCTGCGCTCCGGTTTTACCCAAAACAATTAGCGGATAGTGCGTTTCGTCATTGTTTTGCGGCGGGGGTTCGTGCTGAAACAGTTTTGTGGGTACGAATCAGGCGCAGCAGCGCTTCAAGGTGAGTAAGAACAGTCGCTGTTTGCTCACTAGAGCTAACTATTAGCACCAGAAAAGCGACGTAGGCAGGTGCTGTTGTTCAAGAAGCTAGTTAGCTTCTAGCTAAAACCCGCTTGCGGATAGCTAGCTAACTTATGACCTTCAGTGGATAAATGTGGCTAATATTAGAGGCTGTTTAGCAGCGTTTGTCGCCGAGCTAACAACGACAACAAGTATTTAGCTTCTACTTAGCTCGTTGTAGCTGTCCTGCTAACCAGAAACAGCCACCATGTTACTGTCGTGTTTGCACTGGTTGATCAAGTTGGTGCTAATTTTGTATCTTCAGGCGCAAGGCCGTGTTGGCTGCAAAAACAGTTAGCTTTCAGTAATAGCTGCCTTATGAATGCTATTGATTTAGTTACACGAAGTCAACATAATAATTCAAACTAACGCGTGTATGCAAAATGGAAATGTGACGTTAATATGACACTTTGAGCATAATGCTGGTCACTAGTGGTCTGTATCTACTTCACTATTTACAAACCACACATTACCAAGGCTGTTGAACAGATTTCACTTCGCGATGTCTATGACTAAAGCGGGTTTTCCTCTAACATGGACTTACTACTCTATAGTCTGTTTAAATCAATCTGAGCTGCAGCAGACCATACCTGGATGCTCAATAGAACAATGAGTGAGTCAATCAACACTGTTCTCAAAACTAAGTCTGCATTCCAGATCTGAGAGCTTGAAAAGAGTTTACAGATCACCTGATATCAAGTTGTGGACGACCTACTCCACAACAACGTCAGAGGTGAATATATGTGAGGGTTGTACTAAGTGAAGTCAGAATAATGGTTTCGCGCTTAAGACCAGAGTTTTAATCCCCACCATGGTTTTGCTATGCATCTAAATTCTGGAGCATAGTGTTATAGAATGTTCAGACTAGATTTGGTACATTATGAGATTCTCACAGTACAATGATTATATACTTAACTGGTATTATCTGTAGTAAGCGTTGTGGAAGTCACATTTACCATTACTCCATAAATAAAATGATTTCTTTGAGCAGTGACTTTTCAACTACAATCAGTGGTTGTCCACAAGAACGAATCCCTGATGGTTTTCTGGATACCCACATTACTCAGTTTATTTTCTTTTGGGAGATTGAGCTTAGCAATATGTTTTATTTATTAATGTGACAGTAAATAAATGTTAAAGGAATGGCAATCAAGTTTTATACCATTGTAACAACAACTCTAGTTCAGACAATAAGATGGCTCAAAATAATCAGGCTTATTCCCACATGAACTTTATTCCACGTCAAACATTGACACAACTTGTAATGCATTATCTTTTGTTATAAATAATTTTTGGGATTTTCAGCACTTTTGTTTTCATCATTCAAATAGTTCTTACATTGTTGACATACTATATATTAAGTCTGCCATACATTGGTACCTCATTCAACTCATTCTAGAATATCAGGTCAACATTACTGATAATCAATTATGGTAAAAATCCATTTAGCAGTTCACTGTCAGATTGAAATTATTAAAGATATTTCATTACATCAATCAAAGATAGCAATGGTCTGTGAGCCTCATGTGCACAATACTTCAATGTTCTCTACTGTATGCATTGCATGTATGCAGATTACAGCAAGCTGATCAACCCAATTTAGTCATTCAACAAACAAATTTAAAATATGAAATCTGGTGGGTTACAGCATAGGCCTGTATTCATGCAAGAATAGCCTCAAATTAAAACACTTTATCATTACAGGTGAGATTACTCATCTTTGCTGTTTTTATTTGACATTTATCTGTGGGAAGACCATTTTTTGAAAATTCTGAGTTGACATTGGCTCCTGCATTGAGATAACCATTTTCTCTAGCTAAATTTGTCCCACTTCTCCCTCATAACCAGCATAGCACCACCTCTTCTGTTTTCTTGCTTCATATTATTTCCTTGCATGTTATTAAAATATTCAACACTATATCCGTAAAGACACTACCATTTTGTTTTTGTAATACTTGAGCACTTAGATAAACAACATTTAACCAGTATTTTATTTCTGGTCTTTTTTAGGCATTTGTACTTTTAAATCTGAGGGAAACTTATTATTAGTTTATTTTGCTAATGAACCAAAGACTCATCTGTAAATTGTATGGGTAGTAACACTGTCAGGAAGGGCATCAGATGTAAAACTTTTGCCAAATCAAACATGTGACTCAAATCTATGACTTCCATACTGGATCGGTTGAGGCTTGGGTTAACAATGACCGCCATTGGTGCTGTTCACCTACAGGGTGCCCGTGGAAATTGGACTGCTGTTGGTCGAAGAAGAGGAAAGTGTGTTTGGAGGAAGAGTGAGAAGAGGAATGCCAAGAGTATAGGACTGAGAGTAGGGATGTTGAATGTTGGAACTATGACAGGAAAAGGTGGAGAGTTGGTAGACATGATGCAGAGGAGGAAGGTAGACATACTGTGTGTCCAGGAGACCAGGTGGAAAGGTAGCAAGATTAGAAGTTTAGAAGCAGGGTTGTTCTATCATGGTGTAGATAGGAAGAGAAATGGAGTAGGGGTTATCTTGAAGGAAGTTTGTCTTGGAGGTAAAAAGTGTCAGATAGTGATGAGTCTGAAGCTAGAAATCAAAAGTGTGAAGTTCAATGTTGTTAGTGGGTATGCTCCACAGGTAGGATGTGAGCAGGAGGAGAATGAGAAATTCTGGTTGAACTTTGATGATGTGATGCAGAGCATACCCAGAAGTGAGCGAGTTGTCATTGTTGCAGACTTCAATGGACATGTTGGTGCAGGAAACAGAGGTGATGAGGAGGTGATGGGCAGGTTTGGTATCCAGGAATGCAGAAGGACAGATGGTGGTTGACTTTGCAAAAAGGTTGGAAACAGCTATAGTGAATACTTTCTTCCAGAAGAGGCAGGAACGTAGGGTGACCTCTAAGAGTGGAGGTAGGAGCAGACAGGTAGGCTACATCTTGTGTAGACGGTGTAATCTGAAGGAGATCCGTGACTGCAAAGTAGTGGTAGGCGAGAGTGTAGCCAAACAGTATTGGATGGTGTGTGTAGGATGACTCTGATGGTGAGGAAGATGAAGAGGACAAAGGCAGAGCAGAGGACAAAATGGTGGAAGCTGAAAAAGGAAGAATGTTGCATGACTTTTAGGAAGGAGTTAAGACAGGCTCTGGGTAGTCAGGAGGTGCTTCCAGATGACTGGACAACTACAGGTAATGTGATCAGGGAGACAGGTAGGAGAGTACTTGGTTTGTCATCTGGAAGGAAAGTATATAAGGAGACTTGGTGGTGGAATGAGGAGGTACAGGAGTGTATTCAGAGAAAGAGGCTAGCTAAGGAGAAGTGGGACACTGAGAGGACTGATGAGAGTAGAGAGGAATACAGGGAGATGCAGCATAAGATGAAATTAGAGGTAGCAAAGGCCAAACAAGGGGCTTTTGATGACTTGTATGCTAGGTTGGGAGGGAAAGACTGATCTATACAGGTTGGCAAGGCGGAGAGACAGAGATGTGAAGGACGTGCAGCAGGTTAGGGTGATTAAGGATAGGGATGGAAATGTATTTACAGGTGCTAGTAGTGTGATGGGAAGATGGGAAGAGTACTTTGAAGAGTTGATGAACGAGGAAAATAAGAAAGAACAAAGACTAGAAGAGGTTGCTGTTGTTCAACAACATCTTGGATAGTGAGAAGATGCCTGAAGAATGGAGGAGAAGTGTGCTGGTGCCTGTTTTTAAGAACAAGGGAGATGTGCAGAGTTGTGGCAACTGCAGGGGAATAAAGCTGATGAGCCATACAATGAAGTTATGGGAAAGACTAATTGAAGCTAGACTAAGGGCAGAAGTGAGCATTTGTGATCATCAGTATGGTTTCATTCCAAAAAAAGAGTACTACAGATGCAGTATTTGCTTTGAGGATGTTGATAGAGAAGTACAGAGAAGGCCAGAGGGAGCTGCATTGTGTTTTTGTAGATCTGGAGAAAGCTTATGACAGGGTGCCCAGAGAGGAACTGTGGTATTGTATGAGGAAGTCTGGAGCTTCAGAGAAGTATGTGCAGGACATGTATGAGGACTGTAAGACAGTGGTGAGGTGTGCTGTAGGTGTGACAGAGGAGTTCAAGGTGAAGGTGGGACTGCATCAGG
This sequence comes from Antennarius maculatus, assembly GCA_013358685.1. Taxonomy (NCBI): domain Eukaryota; kingdom Metazoa; phylum Chordata; class Actinopteri; order Lophiiformes; family Antennariidae; genus Antennarius; species Antennarius maculatus. The sequence goes on from CM023627.1 coordinate 11,464,228, forward strand.
GATCAGCTCTGAGCCCCTTCTATTTGGCTATAATGATGGACAGGCTGACAGACGAGATTAGACAGGAATCTCCATGGACTATGTACATGTGTGTGAATAAGAGGGACCCAAGTGGAAGAGTGAGGTTACAGGGAAAAGAGATCAGGAAGGTGGAGGATATTAAGTACTTGGAGTCAACAGTCCAGAGCAATGGAGAGTGTGGAAAAGAGATGAAGAAGTGTGTACAGGCAGGATGGAATGGGTGGAGAAAAGTGTCAGGTGAGATAGAAGAGTTTCAGCTAAAATGAAAGGAAAGGTACAAAACAGTGGTGAGACCAGCGATGTTGTTTGGAGACAGTGTCACTAAGGAAAAGACAGGGTTAGAAGGAGGCAACTGATTCGCTGTGGCGACCCCTGAAAGGAAAAGAAGAAGTAATTACTCATAGCCAATTACTGTGATTTTCTGATTGTAGTTAGCATGACTGTAAGCAAATTACAACATTGCCTTGGGAAGGTGCCAGCTTTATTAGCTGACACACTGCAGCCCATGGTGGACATTTACTAGTAAATCCCCACTTTTACCTCTGCTTTGTTGGGATTTACCATCACTCTTTTGTGTTTGCCTGTTATGGACCATAAGCATACAGTGTTACCCAATGAAGTTATGATACCATGACATTTCCCTTCATTTTGATGTCCAGGGTCGAAAATTAAGTTTTTGACTCACCAGCCAAGTGAACTGGTAGATGAATAAAAATCCACCAGTCAAGTATATTTTTTACCAGCCAAAATAATAACTTGCCTTTTTGTTTTCCGTATGCATTAATTGCTATACATTTCATTTAGATAGAGTATATAAACTTAGAGAACAGTCCAGAGCAAAGTTGGAGAATTATTTTAATACAGTATAATAATGAGTGGCTGAGTGATTCAGCAATTCAACTGGAATTCAATTCAACAGGAGATTAGAAAAATATCTCACAATAGGCGATGGCCCTGAACAGAACATGAGATGCTTCATTATTCAAGCTACATCCTCTTCACCTGACTCCTCACTTTCAGCCTGAAACAGTTACCACCCTCTTCTTCTCAGTCATTGCTCCTGACGGAGTCGTGGTGCCACAACACTCAGACTTTTGTTGGATGGTACTCCCCAGTCTGTGGAGAGGCTCCGGCTTAGGCCAGGACATCGACACACAGAGGCTGTGACAGTTGTTGCGCTCTTGGTCTCAGATGTTTTCCATTTTCATGTTCTTATTTCAAATGGTAAGCAAGTCGTGTTGATGATTTCCCTGCCATGCTGGTGACACCACGAGTGTGAGGCTGCATCATACCGGTCTCTTGGAAATCCCTTATCACCATGACTCGCAAAACGTCCTTGAAGGTGTGTTTCCTCCTTCATCGTTTTTTTTTTTTTTTTTTGTCACTTCTTTTTCATTTTTCCGGTCTCTACGCTAATCAGATACTTCAGATACTGACACATACTAAAAAAAACTGTTAATACCAGTTTGCTGCTAGTAACTTACAGGGTGATATGACATTTCTTCTCTGCATCTGCTTGGATCATGGCTGATACGAGTCAAATACGTCTGGATCAGAGCCAATCAAAGGCAGAGAAGGATAGAGTGAGTGGATATCACTTCACACCAGTCTGCTGTGTGCGTGTGTGTGCCCGCAGGTGTGTCTCTCAGGCACACAAGTGTTGCAAGATAGAGTTTTATGTATCATTGGTAAAAATGTTTACCTGCCACTGTGTCAGGTAACATCTGTGATTTACTCCCCACACAGGAAATTTACCTGCATCAGTGGCAGGTCTTAGTTTCATGTCCCTGTGTGTTGATGTTCCTTGAAGAATGACATTAATGAACTTTGGAAATTTTAGTAGTGACTTTCATACTTGAACAGTGAGGGTGCATTATAGGAAAACACCGGGCTACACTAATTGTTCATCCGTGAGGATTTGATGGGCTGTGGTCTAAACATCTCATTCAATGGACAGAATTTAATGAAGTTTCACAAACTTTTTGCTGGAGCGTTAAAGATGTGATTCACAAAGTTTGCTCCTTCAAATTCCTGATTTCTACATTGATAAGCACAGTGGATTTTTATGACAATGACTGTTTTATGTAATTCTGCTGTTAATGCTGCTTTGATAAAGGTAGTGGTCCATATCAGTGCAGATTGACTTTTTAGACCGATGGCTGTTACTGACTTATTCAGATAGTTGACTGAATGTTAATGTGACAGGTTTTTGAATTTTTCATTTGTTTGGTTTGCCACAGTATTTTCACTCATGTGTTAGTGGTGTGTTAATGAGATTTCATGTAAATGTCTTTGTGGGCTAAGCTAATGTGGTGCTTAATCATTTGAGCTCCTCACTTGTGTATTAACAATACATCTTCATTTTCTGCTCTTCTGTCTGTTACAGTGGTGATCAGCCCAGGGCAGACATGACGGGACCTGGAAGTGGTGAGACTTGACACAACAGTTTGGGTTTTCACGATGGGGAGAGTTTATGACCCGACGGCTGTAGTTAGTCCATGTAAAGGTCGAGGGTCATTTGCATTTAAATGATCATTATTTTAATCCTGATTGTTTTTTGATTTGGGTTCTTTGAGGGGCAAGCTCAAATCATTCTAAAAAAATTTAAACAAGTTATTTTGTATTAAAAATGTTTTGCTTGTCAGTTTTAAGATCCACTGGTGACAAGTTGAGGTTAAGGGTGACAATCTAAAGACAAAGGGAAAAATGTATTTCAAAATTTGCATTTTACAGTTTGTGAGTCAGTCTTCTATAACTCATTTGCTCTCGCTGTCAAGAGTAACACAACTTTTTAATTTTCACTGCAACAATGTATAAGTGGATGTCAGCAGTTTCACTGAAGCAGAGGCTGATGCAGGTGAGGGAGATTGGTGCCACTTGCCAAATGTTTTACTCGCTGATTGGAGCACCGTGTAGGTGAAGGAGTTTAGCCACCTCAGTTACTTAGCCAGCTGGCCTTTAATGGAGTAAAATAAATTGGCACGATTGTTGACCTGACTTTTCTTAGGGCAAAGTGGAGCTGATCTTTTGATAGCTGTTTGCTGTGTTCCGTGTCCTCTCCTGTTTTCAGGCCCACCTGATGGGGCGGATGCTGAGGAGGCAGACAGGTGTCCCATCTGTCTGGGCATCCTCGCTGGAGTCAAACTCGCCATGCCTGACAGCTGCTCCCACGTTTTCTGCCTCGGGTGCCTCCTCACATGGGCAGAGGTGACACTCAGTGCTTGATAACATTGTGGAATTGATGTTGACTTGAAAGTGGAAAACCTATTAAAAATTTATACTAGTATAAACTGCATAAACTGATGAATTTCATGCTAACATTAATAATGCTTTATTTATTGAATTTGTTTAAAAGTTGCAGTTGACTCCTTCCTGTCCTGTGGACAGAAGATCTTTCACTCACATTTACGAATGGGATGAGAATCTGAGCGGTGTGAAGGTCAGTATGGGTGACATCAGTGTTGCCTCTGATCTATTGCTGTTCATAATCCCAAACAGTTAACTGCAAAATCTTTTTGGTCTTTTTACAAAGTTTGGTTAAGTTCAGTACAGTGTTAAGTTCTTGACTGCATATGCCTGTCTACTTGCGATTGCCACTGTAATTCAAAACATTACATCCGCAGTAAACATTTCCTAAGTAACTAATTTGTATTTCAAAGCATTTTTAAAAGTATATTAACCAAATTTCAATGTAAGCGTTATTTTGATTTTAATGTAAGGCAACCACACTTGTTTTGTCATTCCAAGGTTCCAGTAACGAAGCGGGTAACACAGCCTAAAGCTGAGAGTTGCTGCTGTCGCCTCGGAAACAAAGTCTGTCTGAAGTGAGTGTGGAAAAAGATTTTAAATAGATAATTGAGTAAGGTTAGAACTTAAGCCAGTGTTAAAATTCTTTAAAGAGACTAAAAAATATATTGACAAGTTCTATAGACTCAAACCAACAATCATGGAAAATGTCCCCCCCCCCTCCCCCCAGAATTAAACCAGCAAGACGATTGAGACGACAAAAGGTGGCCACAAAAACCAAAGCACCACGACCTGTGAGGAAATGTATGTCAAAAATCCTTCTCCCCCAGAACATATGCTTGAGTCTTTCATACCTTGTAAACAACTTCTAATGGTCTGTAAATGTGTTTTCAGGTAAAGATGATCACTCCTCGCCAGTGAGCAGAAAGAAGGTCAGTCTTTGTTCACTGTGAAAAGCTTCTGAGGTGGAATGTTAATGTTCATCTAATCCTTGATGTATTTTTCCAGGTGAAAGGAACAGAGTGTTGCACGTGGCCACCGTTTGTCACCTTAACGACAGCATCGACTCAGGATGTGTAAGTCCTTCCACAGTAGGGCAGTGTGGTCATCACATCTGAATGTTTTGACATGATTATTATCTGTCTTCTTATTAGTCTCTAAGCATTTTTTTTTTTCGTTTCAGTAACTGTGTTTACGAGGGTCCAGTTGATCACAACAATGCATTTTATTAAGCACCTTGGAGCATAAGGCTCCAAGGTTCTTTAATATAGACATGTTTGTATTCAGGATATTGTTAGAGAATAGTTGAGGGCACATGTGTCAAACTCAAGGCCCGGGGGCCAAATGTGGCCCACCACATCATGTTATGTGGCCCACGAGAGCATTAACGGTCAGAATGTGTAAAAATAAATTAATAAAAATAAAAACTACATTTCCAACAATGCAGTTGACAGTGTTTCATGAATGACTCGTTCTTAATCCTCCTGCAGTATAGACCCTGTTTGGATAGCAGAGGACATACCATGTGACACTGAGTTCAAACAGTGCAAACCGCAGGTGCAAGATTATCCATGGCTCTTTGCTGCTGCTCCGGTTCCTGCTGATGGCTCCTCCAGGTAAAGAAATCTCCAGTTGAACACTAATATCAATCAGATTACCCTCTTTGGTGTAGCTGTGATTTATGTCTCCAAAGCCATATTGACACGAAAGACTTTGACGTAAGTGGAGAAAAAAGGAGATGAAAAGCGTCTCTGTGATGCCACATAGCAGCACCATAAGTATACTGTGTGTGTACTCATGCAAGGAGTGTTAGAAAATGCCAGTTTGGATGATAACTAGGAAATTAGATAACAAATTTAAATAACTAGACACAGTTCTTTTCATATTTTGACATTTCCTTTCTAATTTTCATCTTCTAATCCTGTTTTGTACTTTTTTTTGTCTGAGCAAAAAAAAAAACAGTAATGCAATAAAAACTTTGGTTTCGTGTTAAATTGATGCCATATTATGGTTTATGGATTTGTTGACCTTTAGTAGCACGATGAAGCTCCTGGGATAGGGTAGCATATTGATTCATTGGAATTTAAAGAGAGAGAATGTAGAATTTGGTGAATCAATGAAAGTCATGTTACAGGAATGACAGGCTGCCAGTCATTTGATTGGTCTAATATTCTTTGTATTCATATTAGCACTGTGCTTGTAGTTGATGTTTGCTGTCTTAAACTGTATTATGACACTGGTAGAGGAAGAGCATGTGGATTGCTCTCATGTATATTTACATATAACTTATTGATTGAAAGGTGGTATAAACATTCAGAAAATTAATGCAGTAACACAAGACAAAATCTCAAAATGTGGTTGAATTGAATTTCATCCAAATTTGTGTTTTTCCTGTCGGTTTTACAGGCAGAATCCTTTCAATTCCTCGGGTTGGAACCGCAGCCCAATTCCATTTGGACTCACCTCATCTCCCTTTACCTCAACTTCAATTTTGGGTCCCAGTCAGTTTGGTGAGTTTTAAGTGACAAGGTTTCAGTATAAACATTTTCCATAGATTGGTCCTCATAAATGAAAGAGATGTAATAAAAAAAAAAAAAAAGATTGAAATACAGGTCAGGCCGTGTTGTCTGTGAAGGTTTTCATTCAGCTTGGTCATGATTACTCAACAGCAATAAATCAATCCACTGGACGTGTAGAAAGTTCCTTGAAGATGTGACCTCTCATCCAAGAGGCTTCTTCAGTTCTGGTGGTGGTTGGTGTTGCCTCACCTTCTTTTGTGAGGTGTAGTCAGTATCCAGTGACTGTTGCCAGGACCCGTCTGGCTACCCCAACGATGCTCGTCATGAGTGACATGAAGTGTCAGTGGTGATTGTCCTGACTCCTAACTTGTGCTCTGGTGAACGGTTAGAGTCAAATATCGGGTACTGGTCCATGTGTGTTGGTTTCCTGTACACCCAAACTTTCAAATGCCTGTCCTCTTCTATGTGGACTGAAAAAGCCTCTTGGATGAGAGGAGAACGTGTTCAGGGAACTTTTTAGCCCAGTAATGCTTGGATTTACCACAAGGCTTGATAAAAGTAAGTTGCATTATTATTTATTTCATTGACACACAAAAGTCTAAATTGTGGACACTGTTCCTGTGTCTGAACTATTGACTGTTACTGTACGTGCATACAAAGCAATTTAAGATATAAAATGTAAAGCAGAAATACAAACATAAGGAATCTGCCTTTCAAAAATAAGCTACAATGACAAAAAAAACTGTAAGCAGGCCTTTGAAGCATCAAATAAACTGGTGATTGTGTCTGTAAATGCTGGTAGGGCCTGCACATATCACTTCCCTCATCTGTTCACAGGATTTGAGGGCGTTGTCTGTGCCATCACGTGTCCCAAAGGAGGAGAGAAGCGAGGGGGTCGAGCTTCAGCATCCAAAGCCTCTCCTAAAGCCGCTGAGTCTCTACCAGCCAGGCGATCTGGACGACACAGTAAAACCCTTGAGGAGACTCCTGCATCGGACCCGTCGACACCACATTCAGGCTCATCAGATTCGGACTCCCCTGTGGACCAGTCTGCCAAGCCAGACAAGGCTTCTCAGGCACCGGCCAAGAAGAAGGGTAAATGGATAACAAACCGGAAGGCAAGTGGCAAAAGGAAAACAAGGAAAAAACAGTCTCCAGAACGTGGTAGCAGCCCAGCACCAAGTGAGGAGAAGGAGGAGGAAGAGGAGCAAGAGTGTGACAAAGGAGAGAACGAGGAGGAGGAAGAAGAAGAAGAAGAAGAAAAAAATAATGAAGAGCAGGATCTGAACAACTCGGATCAGCCACAATCTAAAACTGAAGAGAGCTCCAATGAAGACCAGGACAGTTTGAACTCTGCTCAGGAACCTTTAAGTAATGATGTGGAACAGGTCACTGATGAGACTCAGGAACAATCTAATGAACATGAACTCAAACCAAATGAGGACGACATGTGTTGTCCTTCAGAGCCTGAACAAGGACTGTTAGAAGCTGAGCCTGAGAGCGATCAAGGAATGGAAGTTGAAGACACAACAAGCCCAGACGTTTGTGCACAGAAGGAAACTGAGACCAAGACCTCACCGTCTCCCTCTACCTCTGAGAGAACTCCGCTGGAGAACCCTTTGTCTCAACACTGTGATGAGCAGGATGATGACATGGAGATGGGTGCAGAAGCAGGAGAATTCATCAGTGAAGAATATTCAAAGGATGTAATAGCTGAATCACACGAGAACTCTCCCCAACCACTTGCTGTCCCTGTTGAACAGTCAGAGAATAACTTTACCGTTCCAGAGATGGAAACCGCTGAGGACGCTGATGCAGAAGTTGGCTCAGAAACACTTCCAGTCGCTGACTGCTCTGGAAAAGGAAACAAAGATGACAGTCAGTCAAAGGATGACACTAAAGTTGTTGCCATGGACTGCAGCTCACCCAATAGTGAGAGTGGTAACGTTACTATTTTTGAACAACCAAAGGACGGTGTTGCCGCAGCTGCTGCAGAACATCCTGCTTCTTCCAGCCATGTGACCACAGACGACAGCCAGAAGGAGCAACGGGGCAGAGAGAGGAGCCCGGAGAGAAAGAACGGCAGACAGCGGCGCTCTCGCTTTCACTCTCCAACTTCTACTTGGTCCCCGAAGAGAGAATCATCCAGGCGTTCGCTATCCAGAGAAGGTACCGGCAGCCCCCCCTCTAGCCGTCCATCTCGGGCTCGCAGCAGAGAACGAGACAAGGACCGAGATGGTGAGAAGGACTACTCCAGACGGGAGCACAGTCGTGAACGGAGGAGACGCCGATCCAGGAGTCGTTCTAGGTCCCGGTCAAGGTCACGATCCAGAACAAGGTCTTACAGACGGGGGCCAACTCCTGAGCGCCCACCCTCCAGAGAGCAGTCTCCACAGCGGAGGGACCGCAGAGGTGGCTGGAGGTCTGGGCAGAGCAGTGGATCTGTTGGTGAGGGGCGGAGGAGTCATAGAGGCGCTGGACGCTTTGAGAATGGCGTGCCCTCAGGGAGTTCTCCTGAACGGCAGGGTTGGTCAGATAACCCTGACTGGGTCACGGAGAAGACCCGAGAAGCTGACAGCCGGACCCGGGACTCCAGCGGCAGCTCACGATGGGAAGAACACCGCACCGGTGGCGGGAAGAGAGGAGAGCCTCGGCCCCGTGGCGGGTTTGAGTCCGGACGCGGCGCAGGGCGTGTTGGCAATAATCGTAGCTTCTTCAACCAGCAGGAGGAAGCATCGGACAACCGCTGGCAACCCAGAAACCTTTTCTCAGGTACAGGCAACAATTCAGGAAACGACGCTTACAGCCGCTTCAACGAAAACCGTGGCGGTGGACGGAGAAAAGACTCAGAACCAGGAGACTCAATGGTTGACCGATCAGGCTGGTCATCGGCGTCCAGCTGGGCCGTGAGGAGGACACTCCCTGCAGACGTTCAGGATTATTACTCCAAGAGGGAGAGGGGGGCATCGGGCAACTGGAACCGAGCAGACGAGGAGCAGCAGCCGGCAGCAGCAGCAGGTCACAACCCTCATTATTCACCTCAACCTTTAAAACCCTGTTACTGATCGACACACTGCTGCTACCGCAGTAGTTATGTTCTAATTGCCAGGGCAATGATTAGCAGCAGACTGCCGAGTCCTGTCCTGATGAGTCGGCTCTTCTTCTGTGTTGAGTCATGTGCTTGTGTTGTGGTTGTGTGGTTCCGCCTGTGTAAACTCCCAAAAAGAACGACTCAGCAGATTAACCCAGGTGATGTGTCTCATGCTAATGACAGTCAGTCGTAAAACAAAGGCTCAGTGAAACTCGCATTTCAACATCATCGTTCGGAGGAGCTGCGCTTTCTGTTGTCATGGTGACCGTATTGTGACATTTTCAAAAGATCAGACTCTGGAGCGGATTTGGAAACGTTTGTGTTTTCAGGCGACAAGATTACCTTAGTGGCTCGTTGTTTAATGCAGGTGCTAATTCAGCGCCGTTTTTTCACCGCTGGCTACGAACACGATAATAGTGCAGCGACACCACCTGTGTGAAAAGGAGCAGAAGGGAATTCCTAAGGAGCAGCTCTTTGCTGAATCTGAATGAATGAAGTTCTATCTATAAAATATTAGACGTATAGTTCCTGATGATCCCATTTGAATGTCAATTGCAAACCATTGATTTAATGGTGATTCAGGGACATTTTTGTAAGCAAAAACTGCTTGTGGACTGTCCCTAACGTTCTGAGAGCGTCGTCAGATTATCATGAGGTCAGTAATTCTACCGCCCACCGCTCCTCAGGGATCAGATGTAGGGAACAAATGAGTACAGTATTTTCCGCGCTATAAAGCGCACTGGATGATAAGGCGCATCTCATTCTCATTGACTTTCACAACGGGTGACAATTTTTAATTTTTTATTTCATGCCTTACAGATCTTCCCAAAAGTGAGCCTCCCCCCCAGGCAGTCCCGGGGAGTGCTGCTGTGCCCGTGATGAACATGATTCCTCCTCAGCTGAATGTTCTCCACCATCCCTACCCCATGCAGGGCCCGCGAGGAGCCCTGCCTGTCAGCCTGCAGCCTGCAGCGCCGTATGGCTTGCCCCCTCAGGTCCCTGTGCATCTGCACCCTGCTGTCCCCCTCCTCCAGGTACCTGCTGTTGGTGCTCAGGTCATCCCACCCCCGCCCCCACCACCTCCACCAATGCAGCAAGGCAGCCAGACAGCAGCAGCTCCATCTGATGGCTACACCACACAGGTATACGCTCTATCATATAAAATACGTAATAAGATGAAGCGCATTCAGCACTCATTGTAGTTTTCAAAATGAAATGGTCAGTTGCTGTTCTTGGCAGCATTGCTCTCATCTCCACACTGTTACCATGTGTTGATTTCTCCCCAGATGTCGAGTACAATGGTGGGCTATGGGAAATCTGCCCTTCTGCCCACACCAACCAAAGCTGGTATCGCTGTGGCAACGCAGGGCCAGCTGGCACCCAATCAGGTGCTGCCATCCTCCACCACTCAGCCCAGCCATCACAACAAGGCTCAAGCTGACAGCTCCAAAAAAGAAAAGGTACCCCACTGCCATCAGCCTACCTTCCATGTCTCAGTCACTCGTCTTCCTGTCGGTTTAACTTCAAGTACCGGTAATGTTACATCCTCTCTCTGCTGCAGAAACATCAGATCCAAGAGAAAGCTATAAATGAAGTGAAGATGGCCATAAAACCCTTTTACCAAAGGAAGGAGATCTCAAAGGAGGAGTACAAAGAGATTGTTCGCAAAGCAGTAGAGAAGGTAAACTAGTAGATAGTGGACCCACCCTACCCTCATTCACTGCATTGTGTTCTCACAGACCAAATGCACAGTTTACAAACACTGTTCACTGAAAATAACTTGTGGTGGCTTGGTTCCTGGAAATAAACAAGAAATAAGTCCTATTATGGCTGATTTTGCTCAAATCCAATAGAAAGTAAGACAGTCGGTGACGTTAACTAAAGCTGGCAGTGTTTCATTCCATCCTGACACCTGTTGCTACCCATTCACACCGCTCTGTGTTTGTTATGTCTCCTCTATATTGGTGAAGCGTCTTAGAAACCGAAACATCCCATATTCAACTTCCAGTTGGCGTCTATTGCTTGCTTGAAAGTTTATTTGACCTCTGTTGTCTTTGTTCTTTTAGGTTTGTCACAGCAAGAGTGGCGAGGTGAACTCCAGTAAGGTGGCCAATCTGGTGAAGGCCTACGTGGACAAATACAAGCACGCCCGCAAGAAATAAAGGTTCCTTCTCGCTGCGGACGCTGCGCTGCCGTCATGGACTATTTCAGCTGCTCAAGTGCAATTTCCTTTAGCTGGAATTTGGTTTCCGAACTGAATGATCTTGGAGAGCCAACATTTTCATTTTTTTGATATCTACCTTTTATTGAAAGATTTTTTTCTATAGATTTTCATATTTTGTTAGAAAAAGAATTACCCAATCAGAAATTGTAATGCAAGAGCCCTTTATTTTGCATAGATAACACTTGGGAGAGAGAGCAAGAGAAAGTGTGTGTGTGTCTGTGTGTGCGCATGACGAGGGGTTGGAATGACCATAGGTCATATAAAGCCTCTCTGAATTTTAGACAGATTCCTCCTATATGACATTGTATAGGTTCTTAATGAATATTGTCAGTCCGTTTTTATAAATATATAATATTTCAGATGAAAGCCTAGTTTATAAAGTAATGCATTTTCTTTGTTATTCTCTGTGGCCCACTGGCTGCTTACAATCTGATGAGTGTGATTGTTGTTAGGGTCCTGATTGGTTAATCAGCAGTGTGTGTAATGGCACAGGTCATAGGACCCCCCCCCCTCCTTTCCCCCCTATTGTGTTATAAATGTCAATGGTTGATCGTTTCAAGTTATTGAGAGTAGTAAAATAAATTAGCTGCTCCTGGATCTGCTGTGTTTTTGTTTTAGGCGTCTTGAAGGAGGAGATGCTTCCACGCTTCAGCAGGTGGAAGTCTCTCCATCTTTGTTTCTGCTTCACATTTTCCAGAAATCATCTTTGAAATGATGTTTAGTGCTGGGATGTTGTCTTTCTTTTTTAAAAACACTTTATCTCTCTTCCAAGGAAGGAACTGTCTGACATCAAGTGGACAATTTCCATAACCTGGATATAAACCATTGTTCCGGTTCATAATATTAGTAAATCCACATCATTTGAAAGGGGAAACAGTTTCCAGACTAATAAATGTTCATTAGTGACTTAAAATATCAACTAGGTTAATGTATGTACAGGAAGAAGTATCTATACAGGAAGTGTGAATGAAAGAACAGCCATAAACATGAATGTGTTTGTTTTCTGTCTTTCTTAGCATCATTACATGATTGAACATTAAGCAAAATAGTCAGTGGGAATTGGCTAAAGCGCAGGAAATGGTATTGATTTCTGCAGTCAGTCGATTTATTTTTATTGATATGTTCCTAATCCCTCATCTTCACACGTCAGGATTTACAGTGACCATTAAAGCACGTGTTTTAATGGTTGTGTCAGTAAACTTCAGGTTTTCAAAAGAATTGGCTTCTTCCACCAAAGACTTGTTGACACTGCAGTTGAGTTTACAGAGCCTGGCAGAACATCTCACCTACTGGCCATTTCTGTGAAAATGATTGATCATGCAAATTGTTTTCCTCTTGATTTGTGTTCAAGAAAAGTAATTTATCATCACACTAATGTGTTGGCTCTATTTAAATCATACATAGAATCACCCCGATGGCCCTGATCAGAAGTAGACATACCCCTGAGGTTCACTTCTGAGGACCTACACACAAGTTGACACACGGGGTTAAATGGCTATTCAGGGCAACTGTCCACACTTGTGACCTCTTCACTTGTAAATAGTGACGGGATAAAGTTTCAGTGCGTCTCAGGGCTACTGCCGTACCCCTGTTTGTGCCACCCAGTGCGGAAATGGACTGACTGGATTCTGAGCCGTGGAAAAGCAAACGAGTTCTCAAACGACTTGAGAAGGTGATAAGAACACAAGACAAGTATTAAAATAATACACCCAAAAACTTGGAAATGCAGATTAGTGGAGTTCAAACTGATAAACAACTGGATAATTGGTGATCTGTTGATACCAAACCACAGTCAGGTTGCAAAAATGAGCATTTCAACATCTGCCAGAGAAATCATTCAAGATGCAAAGAAAACTCCAAGAAAGACTAAACCTGATAGGTTTCACTGCAAAATACAAAAACTGGCTACATGGTCTGGTAGCCAGAGGAAAGTCAGAACTGCTTTAGTGCCTTAAAACTAATGAAAGTTTTTGAGTGATGAGACCAAACCAACCCAGAAACCTCAGGAACAACTACAAACACTGATACGCATTTAGATTCATCCTCTCCCATCAGTTTTCAATCATTAACAGTGTTTTATTCATTTGGTTTCTCAAACCCCAACAAGGACGCACAAACAAAATTAACCCATTACTGGTTCCTGTCTCTAATACCACCAACCTGTTATCAACTGGCTATGTGCCACAGTCCTGTAAAGTAGCTGGAATTATAAAGAGGTCAGTCTTTGTCCCAACATTTTAACCAAAATCCAACCTACCATTCTCTTGAGATCCTTGAGAAATTAGTGTGTGTGAGGGTTTTCAGTCATGAATTACCCCAGAAACATGACTGGTCTATAACCCGAGGCCTACTTTCGATACCACTGACCATGTGCATGGGATGTGCACAACACACTTTTCAGTTTACCAAAGTTTCTAATCAAAGTTGAAGAGTTTTACAAGTCACTGTATCCTGAAAGACTGCAGCCGTCATTGATGCCAGCAGAGTCAGTACACAGTATTAAAAACCAGGGTAGACAAACTTGAACAGAGGCCATCTCTCTATTTTCTTTATACATATGTGTCATTTTAATAGTTTTGCTTTTTGGGGATTTTGAATTCTATTTCAACTTAATGAAAATTTTTCTTTGGGCTCATGTTTTCCTCGAAGATTTTGGCATGTAAACTTATGAGAGTGGCCAAATTTGTAATACAGTACAAATCATTTTGGCAGCTTCAGTTTGAGGGTCTTCCACACATGCTGTCCCACTAGTGAACCTTCCAGCCACACGTTAGTAGAAATTATACGTATGGTAACTGACAACTGTTTAAAGTTAAAGTTAAGATAATCAGCTGAAAAAAATAAAGTATATAGGCCTCCATTCACACCAAATGTAATGAGTTGTTCAACTAAATGAATGGGAATGTCATGAAGGTTTGACCATCACAGGACAACACAACTAAAAACTACAACTTTAACCTCTTTGATCGGAAAAGGGTGTGTCCACGTTGATGGATACTGATTAGCACTAACTAACAATTGTCAGAATAAAATGATCATGATTGTTTTAGGGAAAAGCCGAAAGGAAAAGAGGAAGAATCTGTGTGGCACTTAACAGGCTGAACATAGCCCCCAATACACTGTACATTCGACTTTTGACCACTAGGGGGCAGTGTCGTCAAATTCAGGAATATTTTCCTCAAGCAGAAGATTAACTTCTATTCCACAATGATAAAACGTCTTATTTGTCCGATCTGAGTATTACATAGTTGTTGTTTTTTTTTTAATTCAACTGGAACAATGACTTGCAGATAAAAAGGAAAAAGCAAAAGTGATTGTTTTTTCCTAAGGATTTAAAAGTCGTCAGATTGCATTTATGAAAAGCAAAAATAACCTAATTTTATTCTCTTAGAATGTAATTTTGTTCTCCATAAGGAAATTCAAAGGCATTTAATCCAAAACCAGAACATCTCTTGCCTTTTAAAATAAACAAATGTGATTCTTTTTACTTTACCTGAAAAATGGATGATGAAGACCAGTTTGTTTTTCTTATTAATCCTCATGAACTACATTCTCAAACTGCTCAGACAAAATGAAATGGACACAAATAACACGGACACTCCATGCTGTAGATTATCTTGGATTTTAATTAAACATTATGTACAGGATATACATAGTGTTTCATTGAAACAAGAGTGTAACACTGGTGGGCAAAGCCTCTTTGCCCCTGAGGTCAAGAGATGGCCAACGTGCTCTCCAACCAGCATGTGCGCTAAGAACGGTTTGCTGATCCAGTTTCTGTGAAGCAGGAGCAAAGAAAACAAGGCTTCTGCTGCTGCATCAGAAGCTTCCACATGTAACACAGTATTCATAGAACCAACTCAGCAGGACAGGTATCAGTCGGAACAGAGCTGATGATGAACGGATGAAACCTCCAGGTTTGAAACCGTTTCAATATAACAAATTCAAAAGCTTTTTCTGTTTTGTTTTACAGCTCTAATGCATTATTGTAAAAAAAAAAAAACATTCAAACAAAGCATATATACAGTTGAACTCAATAGATATATATATATATATACACATATATACATACAATATTATATAAATATAGTAAAATAGATTAAATTACATTGATTTGATGATCTTCCATAAATAGATGTTGGGCAATAATAGTTTGGTGATGTTTAAGTTAGTGTTGGAAGCACAGTGCTCTGTCAGGTGACAGGTTCACAACTCGGTCCAAAGCCGAGCTATCAAGTTCTTCAGTGTGAAATATTTGCAACCAGAAAACTGTACATAAAACACATAAACATTGTGGCAGACGCTGTCTTTGCTTTCTTCATTCTCGTTTGGTTGTCTGTGTTCTAGAGCACGCATGACTTCTGATGCTTCTTTTTGTTTTGTTTTTTTGCAAGTTTAACAGGTATATTACAACCACTGTAAGTGGTCAGATTCAAAGTCTTCTCTCATGAAGACATAAACATTATGTTTCCACCTCCTCTGTGTGAAGAGGTGGAACTGGAGGCTCTGAGGCCTCCAGGTCTTAAAGCAGTATTGTCATCGCTGCACATGCTGTTCTCGACTAGATCTTCAGCAGGTCATTAAGATTAACTGCAGTTAAGAATGTTTCTCTTTTTTTTTTGTGAAACTCTGCAGTTCCCAGTGTTGGGAGAAAAGGCAAGTTCTGTTGATTTGTCTTTACAAAGAGAGTCGACACTGTACTGAATACTGAACAGGCGCTGGACTACGCATCGCCCGTGAAAAACTGACATGTGTGCTGAACAATTAAGTGCTCTTCAATATACAAAGATGCTCCACAAATACATTTTTGGCAAAGTAAGAAAAAAATAAAAATAAAAAATAGGAGAAAACAAATGTTGGAAGGAACTTAATCGTCCTGGAGAAGAATAAATTTCAAGTCTCTTGCCTCTTGTCCGTCTACACCAGATCCACGCAGTTTTCTCAGCAGGATTTTTGTTGTAGCTGACCCTTCAGGTCACAGTCACAGATCGCTAACCCCGACGCTCACGCATTCCGTACGTGGGCGCGTACCTGAGCGCATTTAGAATTCAAAGGCTGTGTCATCTCTGATCTGAGGCACCTTAAAAAAAAATGTTTTCAGTTGTACTAAAAACTACTAAAGAACATCCAAAGTAAAACAAGCAAAAATAATGAAAAAAGTTATTACAATATAAAGAGCAAAAAAAGCAGTAAGACGCCATCTTTGTGGCCTATAACAGCATACTGTACACAGTTCGAATACATTCTCTTGGAATGGCGTGGTTTGTCGCTCAGAGAGTCAAAGCCGAGCATCAGGTGAGTTCTTGTGTGTTTCTTCTTTTACATTAGATGTGATTGTTGGCGGTTCCGGCGCTGAGATCTCCCCTCTCTTTGGACGACTGCGGCAGCAGGAGGACCTCTAGTGTCCGTCGGCGTGAGCCTCACTGCCAGCGGTGGCGTTGTGGATCCAGTCCAGGATGATGAGGGTCATGCTGCCGATCATGACCAAGAAGCCGCACAGCAAGAAGGCGGTGGCCTGGAGAAGAGAACGGTTTCAGATTTAGATTCAGGAAAGAACTAAATCACAAGTTCAAACTGTTTGAAGTCCTACAAATTCTCAGCTGCGTGTCGACAATCCTTACCCCGATCTTCTGCACAGACTTCATGGACTCCTTCTTGACCAGTTTGATGTAGAAAGCCGAGGGCAGGATGAAGATGAGCATGGCAGCAGCAGAGGCACCTGTGAGGTTATGAAATGTGGTATTTTTAGTTAGATGCGTGCATCCAAAGCTTTTCACGATGTTTCCGCACACGTTAAGACACACACTCACCGATGAACCCAAAGATATCCCTGATGGTGGGGACGAAAATGACCAAGGCGTTGGTCCCAGCCAGCAGCACCACAGTGATGATGGTGTGGCGGATCCAGCTGAATTCTTTAGAAGCGCACAGGAGCTGGTTGACGGAGGTGCGGATCTAAAAAAAAAAACGGGAAATAACGTGAGTAGCCGAATCTTTGGGAAAGACGTTTTTTTTTTTAAAGTCGTCTCGTCGGTGCGACGCTTACGGGGAACAGAACCACGGGGACGGTCAGGGTGACGGCGGTCAGCACAGCCAGGCGGACGATGAGCAGGATCACGTCTGACTTGTAGATCTTGGAGTAGGTGTGCAGCAGCTCAGGCTCCACGTGGGCTGTTTGGAAAGACAACAGAGACCCGTCAGACAAATCCAACCTGAAGACGTGTGTTACCATCAAGTAAAGTTTACACAAGCTGCAAAACAGCAGCAGGTTAGTTCATTTTCTGTTCTCTGTGAGTAAACACGTAAGGCACAGTTTTGACGTCTTCGTTTGTCTTGGTTTGACTTTCTCTTTTGTGCCAACTGACAAACAAAGACACTTTATAATCTAGTGTGACTTATTTATGGAAAAAGGTTCACACAGGTTCCTGCAGTCTCTGGTTTTCAACCAATCATTCTACACTTTTATTCTTTTTTTGCTTTGGAGTTCTTAGAAATAAGAAAAGGTTCCTAATCCTAAACCATGTGAAAGTTTCGGCTCTGTTCATTTAAACACCTCTGGTCGTGTTCTCCACTCCCACATTCACTACCAGGCTGAGAGTTCCCTATCTGTCCTGAAGGCTTTAAAACCCACCAATCAGGTTTGAACAATCCGTTTCACAACGTCTCCTCGCCCTGAACCAAACCCACGTCGAGTCCCGCCCCTGAGCCGAACGTTCCTCAATCGTGTTTTGTGTCGATTCGCCCTCATGCTGTGGCAACGCTCAGCAGGTTTATCTCAGATGTTCCTTCGTCGTGACGAACTGCTCGTCTGCATCGGCTGTGTGTTTTCACAGCGTTGTGTAACAGACCTTGAAACACGTCCATTTTGTTCCAGTAAGCGCGTACTCTATTTAATTTGGACGCAGACACAACTACCCTGACATTAAGGACAGCTGGAGGCTGATCAAGTCTTTATTGATTATTACTTTTTAATTCTTTTTTATTATTTTAGCACATTCTTAAAGCCCATAAATTTACCTTATATGTAATTACTTGAAAAACTAATAAATTTTGTGAGATTGATGACATCACAGCACCATAAACTCATCTTTGAACATGCAGAATAAATGTAATTCATTCTCCTCACCGTTGAAGGTCAGGTATCCGAACAGCGCCGCCAACAGGTACATGAGGAACATGGCGAGGAAGGACACGTTGGCTACGCCCTGCATCCGTCTGCGGGATCGACTGTTCAGGTGGAAGAAGGGACGTTTCATTTAGACACCGGGATTCAGTTTGTGTGAAAGTGTGAGATAAATTCAAGATTCAAAGCTGTGTTTTATGGTAACATTAAGAATTGAAAGCGGAGTAACTCACTCTTTGAGCTCCTCATACATGGGCAGGATTGCTGGGTGGCATACGAAGGCGAAGGTGATGATGGGAACAGCATAGACGGTCTATAAGAGAAAACAAACGCTTCAATCCGTGCTCTTATATTTTACAGGAAATTCTTATTTCGCTGCAACGCTTTATTCTCCAAATGTTTAGAACTTACCTGAGAGTTGAACACAAAGTATTTTGGCGTGCAAGCGTCCTCGCTGTAATCCACCGCAGTGGCGTTCAGCTGCACCAAGGTGGTGTTCAGCACCTTGCTCACGGTTTCGTTCAGAGCGCCGACATCTTCAGGTAGAGGACACGGAATGTGGAACTTCTTGATGATCACCTGGAGGATTTGAGGCTGTATTAGTTAACAGTTTGGTTGTAGAGTTTTTGAAATGTTCTGTTCTTTGTTTACGTTTCGATGAGAGACAAAATCTAATTGGTCTGAGCATTAATTAAAAATATCTTTCATAACGGCTTATTATTTTTTTCCTAGTAATGAAATCTCACCGTCCTCCTGTGGGGGAGGGAACCACAGATTCTATAGACAAACTTGAATTCCTTTTTATGACTAAGACTCCTGTGGCACAACGGGAAGCTTTGTGTGCCAAAGTGGGTGTGGAGGAAGTAAGTGTATGCGTGTGTGTGTGTGTGTGTGTGTGTATGTGTGTAAATGTTTCTGTTACTCACCACAATTAAAAAGAACACCATGCACAGCAGGGACAGACCGCTGGTGTATCCGAGGTAACCTGTGGAAGGAGCCCAACACACTCAGTGTTTGTAGGTGACGGCTCTATTTTAAAGCCTTGTAATGAGACGTTTTACTCTGAGCTGTGATCATTAGAGGAGTTTTGAAGTGCTTCATCACCAGCCGTTATCTACCCTTTAGCTGATCTAAAGGGTAGATAATCTGTGAACACGACGGCCTGCTTACCTAAGTTCCTGAGCAGCGACAGAGGCAGGATGATGATACACGACACCAGCAGCACCAGATAGTCACCGTTAGTGTACCATTCTCTGAAACGCAGAGACAACACGTCAACCTCACAGCTCAAAGATTCAATATTTAATCACACCACGAACAATTTGTCTTTCTTTATAACTGATGAGCGATTTCACACATCAGTTCCCGTCACAGAGAGAACAAATGTGAATCTATGGAGCTCTGCAGCTTTAAAATAATTTACGGGTACTAGTAATTTCTGGTCTAGACCTGCACGTGTGTATTTAAAACAGACAGTAGCTTTTTGACAAAGCCATGTTTTCTGTGAGCAGGATGAACGACTGCATGAATAGATTTAACAAAGCAGCACCGAGGAGCAAAAGCACATCAATATTTTAAACTTAAAGGGCGGTGAGTAAAGCGTTTCTCTGTCTCCATGTGACACAGGCATGCGTCATTCTAGAAGGGCTCTCAGGAAGGATGCTTGGAGCACTGCGAGCCACCAGCTGCTCTTAAACTACCTAACAGAACATTCCTGCTCTTTGTTCCACCTCATGACAGACTTCCTCCTTTACAGCTATCAGGTCACATTTAGACAAAGTCTCACATAGTTTGGACCAAACATCCTTTTGGTCATTGTGTTACTGATTTAAATGCAGTTAACTGACATTTACACTCATAATTATTTCGCAGATGTAGAGCTGCTTAAAAATGAGGTTGGATGCTCACCCGCTGCTGCTGCTCCCCACAAACGCTTGGATGACGATAGGAAGTTCATATTTGACAATGTAGAGGTAGCTAGACATGGCTGAAAGATAAATAGTGCAGTCAGTAGGGTCTCTTTCAACCACACGAGTGAGTAATATTTGGTACGAGGCAAATACAGGAACAGAAATGTAATACTCGTAAAATGGCCTGAGGTTTTACTAGTAGCTATTCTGCATTCCAAAAAAAGACAAACTGGTTTCTACTCTGCAGCCAGTTTAAACACGATCGGGTGGTGCTTTAGCCTTAGCATCATGAATTAAATGTCACAGTCACCTCCGATGTTCTGCATGGTGATGGAGCAGGAAGCAGCGAGTTTCCCTGGCATCCCGAAGGCTTTGTAACCCAGCTGCTCATACACCAGCGCGCCTAAGAGAAGGAAGTACACCAAGAATTAACATCACAAGCACTTTGAACAAGACGATGGGATTTGGAAAACGTCATCATCTGTAGAATCACCTCCTTCATTGGCCGTCTTTAGCAGCAAGTGGACAGAGTACAAGGAAAAAATGGCAACGGCTGCAAGGAGAATCCTGTAGAGAGAAGAAAAGGATGAATGTTACCAAAGAACGCTTGAAGGGAAAACAGAAGAAGAAGCTGCTGACATTCTGCTCACGTGTCTTAAAACGTCCTATTGAACCAATCCGAGAACAAATGTAATTTCTTGATGTGGTCAACACGAACACTGACAAACATTTAACTACGAATCCCATTTTTTATGCTTCAAACTAGACATGATGACTGACATTTTTTTCTGTATTCACTGAATGTTTACAAGATTCTAGAATTCATAAGAAAGAAAGAAAGAAAGAAAGAAAGAAAGAAAGAAAGAAAGAAAGAAAGAAAGAAAGAAAGAAAGAAAGAAAGAAAGAAAGAAAGAAAGAAAGAAAGAAAGAAAGAAAGAAAGAAAGAAAGAAAGAAAGAAAGAAATTCATTTGAAGTGAAGAGTGACCAGCAAGGGTTAACTTGGAAATCTTCAGAATTATCCCCCGAATGATCAAAATGGTTTAGATTACATTTCCTCACACTGTGAGTCATGAGTGAAATCAGCAGGGATTCAGAGGACGATGTGTTTCCCTGCATGTTGGGACGCTCCAGGTCAGCACCGCACTACCAAGTATTAATAGCATCAAGGAAACTGATATGAGATCTGTGCTGTAAAGACGCATCACTTCCTAACCTGCCTCTGACATGATAAACCTTCTTATGTCATGGCTGCAACTAAACAAATATGTTTCAGACGACCCATTTATGTAAGAGTTTAACTGTTTCTACCACAGAGAACAGCAGCAGACGGTGTTTGAACAGCCAGCCTGGTGTTTCGTAACTGTTAGGACGTTCCCAGAGGTTGAGGACTTTACCGTGGGGACAGTGAAACACGCTGTGCCTCATTCATGATCTTCTACCTTAGTGCTGCCAAATCCCACTGGATTATCGTGGTTAAGCTCAACCGGTGTGTTTCTGGTTTGTAGCTTCTAGGTGCTTCAGATGGCGTCTCAGGAACCTTAAGCTGATTGGGGGGTCAGAGCTGAGAGGGGCCATCTCTGTTGGAGTAAAACCTTTGGCCTCTTAATGAAGTATTTCTAATGAGTGGTTTTAGGAGTACTGGTGTATTTTCAGACCTGTGAGAACTGCGGACACCAGGAAGAATCAATATGCTAAAGCAAAAAGATGTAGAATCCAGAGGACGGCTCGTTCACATAAACTACAATGTTGAAACAGTTTGTGGGCAATGTAATCTGAATCTGTGGTGGATAACCACCAAGAAGAACAAAAAAAACATAGTTTTCCTTGAGGAGGGATTTTTCCCAGCAAAAACGAACACCGTGAGCGTTATCAGCAGCAAACATGATAGAGAGGAGTTCAGCTTAGCGATGGGTTTAGTAAACTCTCAGCCGTAACCTTGACATGACAGTCAGATCTACACCTGCCTCCGCTGAAGCTTATAGATGTATATTTGTGCTGGTGTTCACTTTCACCGTCTTTCATGATCGTTACTCAGAGATCTGTCTTCTTCTGATGCCTTAAGCTGTTTTGATATTTGTGCCATGATTTTACCACCAAAAAATCTGTGGTTTGTACTTGAAGAAAAACTCACACAAACAAGGCGATGCCAGTGTTGGCCATGGCGTAGGACAGACCCAGGATGCCACTGCCCATGATGGCGTTGCCCAGGTTGAAGACGGACATGCCGAAGGAAGCATTTCCCTGGTGCTATGAGAAATAAAAATAATGCTTCATAAATTTTATCAAAATATCAAATTACAAAAAAAACAACAACAAAAGAACGGGAGAAACGGAGAAAGACTTACATATTCAGTGTCATACTTCTTCTTGCCTAAGTTGTTTTCAGGGAGAAAGTTTTGACTCTCGGCGTCGATGTCGGAGTATTGGCTGTCAGAGAGTCAGAGGGAGACGTTAAAGAGAGAACACGGGTGTGTGTGTGTGTGTGTGTGTGTGTGTGTGTGTGTGTGTGTGTGTGTGTGTGTGTGTGTGTGTGATGCTGACTCCTGCTGGGACGCATTTAAAGCCTCACCCGCTCAGAGGGACCTTCTTGGGGCAGTCCTGGTAAGCGTAGTCGTTGCTGTTGGTGCTGCTGCTGTCTTCTTCAGGGGAGATGTTGAATCGGCTCATCTCTGTTCTGGAGGTGGGCTGTTTCATACTTACAGAGAAAAACACAAACGCCTTCAGGATGGATTCTATCCACAAATTCCCTCATAGACATGTTGAACATTTATGTTTTATGTTGAACATACATGTTTATTGGACACACATGCAATAATACAGCATATTCCCATTGTGTGCACCACAAATACATGCTATACCACTGTTTATATATATGCTTACATTTACATAAGGAGAGCAAATTCTCTTATTCCAATAATCAATATTACAGTGAGCTGGCGCGCACCGCATCGCTCCTCCTATTCTCAGACCACGTGATTTTTTCTATGGAGCGAGGAGGAGGAGGAACAGGAATGGGGAGGGGAAGGGAGGAAGGGGGGGGGTGACGCACCGGCAGTGGAAAAATACCAGACCGGCATCCCAGTCAAGCCGACTTCACCTCAACCTCCATGAATGACATAAAGCCGCAATGTGCGCAAATGATTTTGCGCACTTTTCCAGCCGAAATGGTGAAATCAACCACAACAACAACAAAGAAAAAAAAAAAAAAAAAAAAAAAAAAGAAGTTTCAGGATCTTTGTGAAAATGTGATTTACATTTTTATAAAGCAGGTGGTGGTGATATTGTGGCTGCGCTTCATTTTGACATTTCAATATTGTAAAAAAAATAAAAAAAATAAAATAATAATAATAATCTGTTTCTCTATTTATAATTCTATTTGTATTTCCTGTGTGGAGCGATCATGACCCGAGTCGCGTTAATGTCATTATTTCCATGAGCGCTTCCGATGGAAACAATGGCACGTGTTGTCCCGTTATGGGCATGGCGCTCGGTTTGGCGCAGCGACCTGCGCGCTGATTGTCAGTCGGTCATTGTTGTGTAGATCCATTCAAAATAAACACAAGGGCAGGTTTACGTTCCCCTTTTCCTCATCTTACGTTCATTTATTTGGCAATGGCATCCATGTGCCCAGCACTGCAGCATCACCTCCATCACCGCGTTTTCATTATTTATTTATTAGGCCAAAGACTGACTGGGTAAGAAATGTCTCAGGCCTCTCAAAAACCATATTCGTTTTTTTTTTTTTTTTTTTTTTTTAAAAAAAAAATGTTTTATCGCATCTCACCAGCCAGAAAATACTTTCAAAACGGACTATAACTAAAGAGATGAACGCATTTACTTGTAAATGAACGTGATCAGACATTCAAACCAAGGACATGTACTGATGTAATTATGTATAAATAGAGAAAAAAAACACAATATACTTTTTTTTTTTCTTTTTTTCCTAAAATCATCTGTCACGCACTGGGTCGAACAAATCCATAAATATTCTGACATTCCGTTTTGTTGAGGACAAAATGCCGGCTTTCTTACCTTATGAAGATGTGGAAGGATGACTGTAAAATCCTCTCAGCAAAAACAGAGAATCAGATAAAATCCGGATGTTCCTCACAAAAAAAAACAAAAAACCAAAAACCGAATGATTTATTTGACTGTATTTTAGGTTGAATGTAAACAAAATTAAAATAAAATTATCGGTCTATATTTACTCGGCAGGATCTGATTTCAAATACTGAAACAGTTCAAGCAACAGAAAAAGAGGCTTTTAAAATAAATCGTCCTTCTCCTAAGATTTAAAGAATATAAATTTAGATATTAAACAAATTCCCAGTTGAGATGTGCGCTCGAAGAAAGAGTGTTCTAGAGGAGGGGATGAGAGGACTCACCCTTTTATAAAGATGAGCATTGCATCAGCCCGAACCCTGTTGGGATGGAGGGAGGAGGAGCAAAAGGAGAGAGAGAAGGAGTGAGGAAGAAGAGGAGGGGCCTGACTGGTTGTGACGGCATCGGGGCGGGAGACGCAGATCCGTGGGTGGGTTGTGTGTGCAAACAGAGCAATGACCCGGAGACGGGTCCCCTGGAGACCACCGGAGGCCCCTAGAGGTGTGACAGATGTCCAATGAGGTCATGGGGATACCTGGGATAATAAAACCAATAACTACACACAATGTCTGAAATGTCAGGGTTTTTTTTTTTTTTTAATAAAGAACAATGTTTGAATTTAACAGTTTGATGCAACACATTATTTTATGTATGACAGGAATCATTTCAGGGCAGATTCGTGCCACCTAGCAATGTTACCACATGACTACATTCATCAGTGATGTTACCGACATGTTCACTGGAACTCATTCAAACATTGGAGTCGATAAGAGAGACAGGATTTAGTGTTTAGTGGGCGTCAAACACTCCAAGAGCTGAAAGTAGAGCTTCACACAGACCTCACTGCCTGAGGCAGTCATGTGACTGTAACTAACCTAATCCTGTTTGTGTGTGTGTGTGTGTGTGTGTGTGTGTGTGTGTGTGTGTGTGTGTGTGTGTGTGTGTGTGTGTGTGTATGTGTGTGTGTGTCAAGTGCACTCAATGGTGTGAGTCTGGCGGGTGTATAAACTATCTTCTGCTACATGTGTACTGTTACTGCTGAATCATAGTAACCACTACTGCTACTTACTGCTCTGTCATTACTCCA
>CM023627.1:11494550-11517050 GCA_013358685.1 Antennarius maculatus
ACCACATGAGATTTGTTTATTTCCACAATACAACGAATGAAAGAAGACTGTTGGTGAGGAGTGTGAGGAGATCAGTAAGACAGAATAAGAAACAGAGAGACAGAGCAGCATTCAGGCCACCAAGAGCAGAGGATCTAATGATGTTTACTTTGATTTAGGGAAGAGAGAACAGGTTCTAACCCGTTAAAGTTTCTCAGATTGCACAAGATGAGTTTGGGTTGCAGGGAATCTCTGACAGAAAAAAATTGTGAATGTCAAGCACTGGAAAATGGCACATCAGATTTATTTCATACAAGACGCAAGATAGAAGCACTTGGATCTCATTCAGAATAAAAACCCTTTCAATCTGCATGAAACATACAATGAACGCAGAGAAGATTCAGCAAAAGGACTGATTACTGATTTATCTATTATTATATACAGAACTTAGGTTATTGATCTAGTATTATCTTCCATTGAGGATTTTATACCAGCTTGATTGTGTACATTTAGGAATGTTAATGGTGTATTAGTGCAGTATCTTTGATAACTACTTGAGCAAGTAGATATTAACTTAAATAGACCTAACAGAAAAAGACTGAGAACATCAGTCAATTAAAATAAGAGATCTTAAATAAGTAACAGAGGATCCTAAAGCAGATTATAGATCTAAAATATAAATAGCATCAAATCGGACAGAGCCAAACAAATTTATTATGTGTTTAAGATTGCTATGTTAACATTTATGTCATATTATGTTGTTTTATGTGCATCTACTGCCAACCTAGTTATAAAACCTTCCAGCAATTCATTTCCATTCATTTGTCTGTGGTCCTTTCCTAATCTGTTCAATGATGGACTCTCTGGACTGAATACCCCCCACAAAAGGTCTGACCCTAGAACCGCACTTGGTAGCAACCAAACCAAGTATCTGGTACATGTATTAAACATTTTTAAATGACATGCAGTATAAAAGTCATGGGCAGGTGAGAAGAAATGCAAGAAAGCAGAAAAGCTGTTTTGAAGGTAAAGGTTGTTTTTTGTTCTGTTTTTGCTCCTTGCATTTTATGCAATTTTTTTTTTTTTTAAAACACATACGTTAAGGCATTTCTTCACACCTGTCTGTAATGTTTGCACAGCACTGACCATGACTTTCTTACATAAGGATTTCAATACATCCTAACCCCACTGCCCTCTTGCTGTCTTACATAAATCCATTGCCCACTGACTGAATGAATTCCTCTCAGGACATCGTATATAACTGCCAATCTCCCACCAGGCCCTCCTGCTGTGTTCGAGGCAGATCACTAACACCACTTATTAACTTTTCATTGTCCTTGACTTCCAACGGGAGACTTCTGACTCCTCAACTTGCTCACCCCGTCCCTACTGTGAGTGTTCTTGGAACAGTTAACCTCTAAGGAGGATCTGCATTACAATATAGACGAGCGCGTTCCCCCCCTGAGCAGATCTCATGATACTACTGAAGCCATGCTTTAATAGGAAAATAAGGTCTTTGGGTTTTTCTCTTCTGTAGGTGTGAACAAAAAGTCAATGCAGAGATCTGCTAGGAGCTCAGATGTGAAGGTTTACTGTGTTCTTCCCATCATGTGAAGAGCTTGTGTTCATTTGAAACACCAACTTGCAGCGACAAACATTAAACTTGATTCTCCAGGGCTATTAAGCAAATAAATAAGAAAAGATCATAACTCAATAATACAATTCTGCCTAAAAGGGAGTGGGAAGAAGAAAATCCCACCCCAGTTCCTGATTCAGAGATCAACACACTGAGCTTCATTGCTACTTCATTTAAGGACAACCACACAATAATTGCATCATGATGGCATCACCATGGGCAACAATAATTATCACATTGCAATAGCAATCCCACACTCTGACCTCACATTTCATGTTTATAGTGTTTGCACATGTCCTAGTGTGTGTTTGCATACTTTTTTTGATGGGCACTGAGTGTGTGAATCCAACCACCGTTTGACGCTGGCAGCACAAAGGAGGCTGGTAGCCATCAGACTGAAAAGCAAACAAGTCGCCAAAGAGGAAGTAGAACCATGTCATGTCTCTCACACAGTCACATCGTTGATCCTGATCGGACGTGAACTCCGCGACAGGATCAGGGTCCCTACGCAAACACTCCTTAGCAAAACACAAACTCCGAAAACTTTGGGAAGAGGCCACAGAGTCCAACAGTCATAACTGGATCCGTTGGGACTCTGCTTAGGTTTGCCTTGAAGGTCACAAATTAATGAATTTTATTTCTCAGACAGATTCCCATGTTGGTCCAACCATTCCAGTGGTAGATACTTTCAACATTTTCCAGGTGTTTAAAGTCCATTTGCGCATTGCTCCATTAATCTCCACGAGATGTGAAGAAATCCTTCAGTACTGAAGAAATCACCATTAATTGTGCTGATTTTTTTTTTAATGGATTGCTTTTGCTAGGTACTTACCAGATTAATAATAGGCAAATCAAAAAATACACATGCCTCATTACTATTCCTGGATTTTGACGATCTGTTTTGCTCAAAGCAAGGCGGAATTCTCCACTGATGGCAGATTACCTTTTCTTTATTCAGAACCTACACAGACGTCTACCTAGCTAACATCTCTCAGCCCAGGGACCAGGTTTAGGAGTCCAGTTTGACCCGTGTAGTAAATCTCACTCCATCTTTCTACATGAATTATTAAATTCGGCTTGTGAATGTCTAGATGTGCCGGAGCATCTCTTGATTCAGGAGAATTACCTTAGTAATCCTCTTACTGGTGGGAAAGTGGTTTAGCGAGCACATTCTTTATGACAGGAACACAAATGGGGGATCACGCTAGCCTTAGGGGCCCCGGTGGGAAGGGGAGGTTGCTCGTCTCGCTTTCTAAAAACTTTCCACCCAGGATGGACCTCGGTTGGTCTCGTGAACTCACTGACTTCCCATTTGTCTTCGCTGGACTGTGGTAGACAAGGGCTGAGGCTAACAATGAAAGTCAGGAGGATAAAGGAAAGGGAAATGTGTCAAAGGTCATAAAACAACATTGTAGACACAAACTTTACTTTTAAAATGTAATGTCATAAATGGTGAAAGTTGTGATATTTTAGTTCACAAGGTGGTAAACATTTTATTTCAAAGCTACAAACCAGCAACAAATTTTTATTAATGTATTTCTGGAGCCATTTCCTTATTATTCCAGTAAAGACAATAATGCCCACCTATCACATTTAATGATTAGGTTTAATCAAAATGTAATTTCCCTCTAACATCATCAGAAAGCATGCTCTCCTCTACATAGACCGCGCTCCAATTTCTACAGTTCTAACTGAAATGAATGTGATCCAAACCCTCACTATAAGCTCGTCAAAGCTACTTATTATTATGAACACACTCTCCAGTCCTCATTGAATATACAGTTCAGTCTGGTTTCCAGTGGTCGCACTGAACAGAAACAACATAATCGGTTAATGCAGGGTGAAAGAGGTGAATGTTCTGTATTAGTACCACTGGATTTCAGTCTTTACCTTTGTTACTGGAGCCCACTGTATAATTATATAAGATTCTGAGAGGCTCAGGTGATAGGTGGGCATGTTTTAATGAGAATTTGACATTTTTTTCAAACCTGAGCAACTGAACCAAAGACTGCTATGTTTACTTCCTCCCAATTTGACTCATTTTCTTTCATAAAATGCATAATCTAGTGATTATATTTTTCCTGTGTGGCTAGGCATCTGTATTCTCCAAAGAGCTGCTGTCGCCTGTAATTCCAGAAAGAATCTGAGATCCTGATCAGGGACTGATGGATGTTCCTCATTCCATGTTCAAAACATAGGAAAACTAAACTTCAGGTTGTGGCCCTAAACCTTTGGATCAATTTATGACCATGGTCTCTTATTTGCTTTTTATCATATATCATGAAGCAGTTTATGATTTGCCGTTGAGATGTGCTATTTAAATAATGTGTGTTGCTAAAATGCATGGTTCTATTTTGTCGTATTGAATTTTTTAAACATATTCTCTTTATGTTGTCAGTGAAAACCTTGCTTTTGAAGGCAAAAAGAGGCAAAAAGCTGCGAAGTTCTCAGTTTCACTGCTCACACAGCTCCAGCTGTTTAGCTTTGTGGAGTAATACATGTTTGTGTATGTGTGCTCAATAGCATAGCTCTTAAAACACAAATCAAGTGCGAACGTCTCGTATTACCATCAGGGAGATGAAGCAAGAAAAAACAGATGAAGGTAATTCAGTTCATAGTGCAGAAGAAAGGTAGATGAGGAGGAGAGATGCACCACCCCACTCATTCTAATCCTAACCTGAACCTGTGGTATCTACAGGAGTGGACTGATCATATATCCAAGCCTCCAGCATGGGCAGAAATCATGTGTCTTTACAGAGAAACTCTATAAAGACGAATCTGCATATTAATAAGAATTTCTAGTCAAAGGATAAGATTTTGGACTTTAGCTTCTAAAAAAATGCATCCGGGAGTCATTTGCAAAATGTCTGTTGTCTCTCTTACTCCATTTTTATCTGTCATTGTTTTTCCTGGGTGGTGAACAGTGATGAAGGTGTGGATGATGAAGTTGAGGCCTTACATGACTGTTCTCCAGAAGCTCATTGGCTCCAGCTCTGAAACAGATCCAGAAGCGTTGCCGTACATGGAGGTGTTCTTCTTGGCCAACTTATTATTATAAGTTATGACTGTAAAACACAATAATACCAACACAGAATTGTCCTGTTATTCTAGTAGTGTATAGTGTTGGTTAAGAGGAATCATTTATATGAATGAAGATTACTCTGAATGTGGAAACCCTTGGGTCACACACCTTAGTAATGTTCTCTCAGCGCTGAAAGCGATGTTTAGTCTCCATATTCATTATGGCTTACAATCCGATGTGATATGTGAAGACCAGCGTACCGCTGAAAATGAAAAAATGATCAATGAATGATGGAAAGGAATTATTTTCCACGAAGAACAAAAACAACAACAAAAAAGATTTCCAAGTCTCCCAAAAGTTTCCCTCCATTCAGATGTCTATCTGGTAGGTTGGTGACACATTTTCCAGATATTTTCGAAATGAGAAGCAGGTCAGTATGTGATAACATCCCAGTTCCTTTTTGTAGCTCAGCTTGTCCTAGTATGGTTCTATCCTTATGTAAACCACAGGAAGTGTAATGAAATGTCTTTGTTCTGACAGCTTCCTTCTTGTAGCTGGAGGTGAAAAGTTGCCAACAGTCATGATGTTGAGAAGAGGCGGTCCATGAATCGTCACCAACACTTATACAGTGTTCTAGTGATGCCCAGAAGCACCAGCTGATTTAAAGGCTCTTAGTTCTGCTTTCTAAGATGTGGAATTATATCTGACAAATCCAACCCAAACTGTGACATTTGGACAATATGTTGGATGTTTTCCTTCATTAACTGGATGGTATTTTTGGAATCTGATGACAGACAGTGCTGGTTCACATATCCTGCAGAAGTTTGATATCACTGTTTTCCATCTAAGTAAGAATATTCTTTTTTTAAAAAAAGTATTTCATCACGCATTCCTCCCCCCCAGTCCATTCATACCTCTAAATATAAATTGCTGCAATGTCCCAGGGAGTTCATCATGACCTCTCTGTTCAGATTAAAAGCCAAACAGTTACGTTACAGACTCACACATGTGAACAAATCCATTCCTCAATGGTTTCACATCATGCCAAACAAACTGCATGGTAAATATTACAAAAGGCATAATGATGGGTTTGTTGTTGTTCATATAACAGTTGAACAAACCGATGAGTGAGACAAAGACAGGAAGGGAGTGTGACTTTGTTAATGTACTTGACCCACAACCAGGAGATTTAAAAAAGCTTGTGTTGTGTTTATTGGGTCTTTACAGTGTGATTTATTAACATGAACTAAATTCAAATCTAAGCATAATTTACAGAATCTGTGTCTCTAATTTTATTTCCTCTACCCCAACAAGCGTTTGTCTGTTCTGCTTAGAACTTGGTTTGTGGGTTCCACATGGCTCTTTAAGCAGGTCACTGTTACCACTGGGTATAATGTTAAATCTGCCACCAGTGGTGCCCGGGGGGAGGGGGGGGCAACGCCTCCTTCTGAACAGACATGTCCCAAACTGGCACAACATGTCTCCACTTTTGCTTGAAGAACATTGGCATCCTCTCAGAAATGAGACACGAGGGCGTTGCTGTGTGGCCATTCTTTAGTGTAGTGTAACTAAACAGAGACATGTAGGGAAGTGTATTCATTGCACAATTTCAGTAAGGAGGTGAATGAGTCAGGGGTGAAAGTGTAACTGATGCAAGAGAGGAAGTATCTTGTGTTGTACTTTTAACTTGCATTAAAATAACTGTTTTTCATTTTGTTGAATAGAGGATTGACGCCTCTCTCATGTCTCTGTGGTAAATATAAAACTATAAGAAGCAGCCGGTTTGCACTCAGCATGTTTAGTTAACGAATCATCAGGTTAGCTAATGTCAGTCCAAACCAGCGCGTCACACGTTATTTCGTCACCATCACCGTCCCAGTGCTCCGCCAGCGTGTTGGATAAGGGCCTTTACGACAGAACCCAAACTGCAGTCGGCCAGATTCATCCCAAACAAAAGCATAACAAGTAATTTCAGCAGGACAAGCTCTGTCCCAGAAAAACTAGTCCGCACAGAAGAGGAGAAGAAAGATCAGTGGACCTAAAGCTTTGAACAATGTCCCAGAATCCTCTTGTTACCGCCATGTGTTCAGATAGATCTTCATGACGCTGGTGTGTGGAAAGCAAGCTGAATGTATTTTCTGTGTATGTGTTTATCTGTTCCTCAGATCGTGTTTCCCTCTCTTGCGCCACGTATCTCTATTTTAAAGTCTGTCTTTTCTTGCTTTTAAAAGGCACATTATGTATTCACAATAAGTAAGCACAAATAAAAAGTGTTTCATTTCAGACAGTTTGATTACCAGTGCTAAGACAATTTCATTTCAGATTGCCCCTGATCACTGTATAAATGTTTTCAGAGAAGCCGAGTTACGGTTGGACTGTGACACGTCAACACCGTTTGTTGTGTGTGTGTGTTACTATGAGGGTAGGTATTTGGCAGAGCAGTGTGACCCAGTATGCATGACCAATTGTTTTATGGTGTGTTCGCTAACCTGTTCTCTTCATCTACAGGAGTGTTCTGTTGACCGACCAAACTCGTCAGTTTAACTCGACTCTGGAATTCTGGAACATTTAATGGAGGCTATTGTAGGAATTACTTCACTTGCACAAAATTCAGAATGCACTAAAAAAAAAGTTTGGAAATATTTTTTCAAATTTCTGTTTATGAAGTTTTTTATTTAGATCTCGTGCTTCTTAAAACTTTTTAAAATTTCATTCTTAATATGGTCTGTGAATCCATCAGTGTTCAGATTTAGTCATGAACTTGGAATTGCAGCTTTTGAGCTAATCAGCAGCTAAACAAAGATTTCAATAATGCTGATCTAATTTATTTTTCCATGTTGAAACCTGTCCTGCACAAACAGAACGGCATGTTTCCCGTTTGTCTTCCCATAATTGCATGGCCCTGAACAAATGGGGGAAGAACTGAACTGCATCAACAATGAAGACAGCAGAAATACCAAACTAAAGAAATCAAAGATGCAGAATATGACCTTTGACCTCTTATTCACGCCGACTAAGATGATGATATAACAGTCTTTGGCATCTATCCGTCCATTCTTTTTGTCATTTCATCTGACTATGTTTGGGTCAGGTGTGAAACCACAGAGGCCACATTCTGTTCCGCTAACCATGTGTGATCCACATCTGATGTGTGAAACCCTCAAAGTTTTCTGCAGCTTCTTGAGGAATGAAGCCACTGAGATGTTGACAGATGTGATGAATTTATGACCTGATTATGGAACAACTTTGGAACAAAAGTTGCCTATATTATCGTAAATATAGACACTTATGTAACCAGTGAGGACAGAACACCGGGTTGAAGGGAGCTTTATCTGAAATTTAAATTCCTAACACTAAAATCATTCTCCGCTCAAAAAAAACTCTTGATTTTTTCAGATGGTGTCTCTCTCCTGTGTGAATTGTGTTGTTAAGATTTGTTTTTTTGTACACACAATCAAGCCATGACTGTACGTTACAGTAGGTCTGCCTGCAGATATAAAAACCGCCAACACATGCTTCAGATCCCCACGGTGTCCACATATTACAATGACATTATTGGCAGCTACATTTTGATTCTTCTCATTAAAAAAAAATTACAATCTCGTTTGCCGAGTTTTTCATTTGTTTGCCTATTTTTGCCCTGACTGTGTGTCACGTGAACATGAACAGAAGTGTTGTATTGAATGCATTTCATTTGCGGCTCTGGGGGAGTGAGAAAGTAACGCTGGGTTAGCAGGTGCCTGTGGTACAGTTATGTAAGGTTTGATGAAGAAGCTCCAGGTTGTGGAATCTGACATGAAGTCATTAGAACCTGGAACTTCATGATTCATCTCTCTCCTGCCAGACCTGTGAGAGAAACATCCTAATATTTGTATTGATCTCTTCAGTATTTGCATGCTATGGGAGTTCAGCAAGGCAGTTCTGGGTTTGAGTTTGCATGTTCTGATATTTTAATCATTGCATTTTGGTTTTCATACTACACAGCACAGCTGGACTGGGATATTAACACATATGGACCCACCTCGGGTGACTGTGATTGTGTTTATATCACTGGATTTATTGAATTAAATTGATAAATCATACGTCAGTCCACCCTTGTTCTTTCTCCTTTCTTTCCACTCTATCTGGTCCCGTCAGCCAAGCCCTATTGTTTTCAGAATGAAACCCTTTTTTTAAAAATCTTTTTTGTCAGTGAAAAGCCAGAATATTCTTCTTCTGCTGCTGCATTCAAGGAACAGGTTTCACATTTATTACAAATTAGGTAAATAAGATAAACATGTGTAAGCGGTTTCCAGTTGAAAAGGACATCGCACACAGTTGACGTTCATAGAAAACGAAGCACCGTCACTGTCACGCACTAGTGTTTACACACACACACGCACATGCACACACACACACACGTAAGGTGGTGAGTCATGGTTACACGATCTGATAAAGTGCAACAGAAGAACAATCAGAAAAGCCAATACCCTTTCTCTGCAGTGTCTTTGTCATGTTGTGTGTTTCAGCCGTGGTGTTGTAACATAATCAGATTCAGAAAAGTCCAGTCTGAATTCTCATTTTCATCTTGCTCTTCTTTCTTTGTCTCTCTTCTCTTTGTGTGTCTCTCTCTCTCCTCCATCTTTCTCCTCCTCTGTCTCACGTAGAGGCAGAAAGCCACCCACCCAGCCACGAGATTCTCTCTGTGGTTTCTGCCTGTCAAGAGGCAGCTTTGCCCGGTGTCCATCACCAAACCCTTCCCATAAGGGAAAGCTGAGTTTGTCTTGGTTAACCAGTACGACCTCTCTCCACCTGCTGCTGTGAACGAGTTGTGAGATCACGTTTGGTTGTGACTTTATGTCTTAATGTAAAACTGATCTGGCTCGAGGAACTTTCTCTCATAAACACAACAGACAGAAGAGGAATTAAATACACCTCGTGAACATGAACAGTCACACACACATAATGGGTGAGAGCAGCGTAAACAGAAGCTGTACACACACACACACACACACACACACACACACACACACACACACACACACACACACACACACACACACACACACACACACACACACACCTTCAGGAGATCTGTGTTATTGTTGTGTCCCAGGATGTGCTTTTTCTCCTCCCATCAGATGCTCATTCGCTCTGTGGAGTTTTATTATGAATTCCAACCAGATTCTGTCTGACTCTGACCTGCTGTGAAAATATCTCACATACTTCTGGCTTTCATGTCTCTTTCATGAAAATAACATGACTAAGCCTTTTTAAATTACAGCTGTACATACGTCTTCAAAAACTGTGTTTTTTGTATTAAAGGAATTTAATATTGCCTCTTTTTTCTTGTTGACACACATTTTTAAGTTATCCAGCAATGTCTGGAGGAAGTTCATGAAACTATGTCAGAGCCCTGACTGCACAGGCTTATTTTACTGCGCCATTTAAATGTATAAAGTACCTGCAGCACACTGTCAGCAGACAGGGATGAACAAGAAGCCAAGGCTTCTTTAGTTCCAGAGCTCCAGATATTTACCTGACTGGGATTCGCCAAAGTTTTAGGTCATGGCATGAAAATATTTCAGTTTTCTGGGAAATTTAATTCTATTTACTGGGAACACTTCAACATTAAACATGTTCTGTTGCCGAAAACTGAATAATGAAATAGATGATGAGACATTTCCTGAATACTTTTGGTGTCACAATTATGATGGGAATTACTGTAAGTTATTTCCCAATGCTATGCGATTGGACAAATAGTCCAGCAGTGACCTCTGAACTAAACCATGTGGATAATAATAGGCACAAGACGTGTTATCTCTGCTTGTGATTTGTTCAATGATTGTAAACTTCGCAGGAAAAACTTAATGAGTCACAAGTCTTTCAACACAGGAAGTGATGAATGTCATGTCGTAACTTTTACTGCTAACATTTAGATAAGAGTGTAGTAAAATGATGAGGTGAGATTGGAGCTTCAAAGGGAAAGGAGATACCAACATATGCCAAAATAACATACATGTTGGTGTTTGTTGTGCTTCAGTCTATTTTACATAATTTACTCCTAAGGCACATAAAGTTTTCATTGAAAACAGACAAAATCATATAACAAAATACATGATTTACGAGGCTGTTACCACAAAATATTCTTTAATTCTTAACGGTAGATTTGCTCAGTGCAAAAGGCCAAAACTTTCTCACAGCTTAATTTTCAAGCATCACCTTGAAAAGATATTTATATTTATTTATATTTATTTTGATGTCTCCTCTCTTGTGATTAAAACACAGTTGGCTGGTAGTTTGTAGCACAGTTACTGTATACAGTCAAACCTGAGGGTCAGCACATGTCAGTTAATGTTTTAAATTATTTCAAAAACAGTATACCAACCAAACTCTCATTTACACGTATTAATCTATCAACATATTTTGAACGTACGTGTTTTTTTTGCTAAATATGAGAAATGATTTAAATGAAGTTTATCAGCCACAAACAAGAGGAAAAACTGTAAAGTTTGTGATGATTTGGAATGGTTAGAAATGGGTAATGCAGAGCAATGTTATATAGAATTTCACATCAGAAAGGGACAATTTTAATCCAGGTGGTCTAGAGATGAATAGACTGCTGGGAAGACAGTTAAAATATGAACTCTGTCAAAAAGTCACAGATTTCTCAATGATTGAGCTCTGTGCTTATGTTCCCACCTGACATCAGAGGGGTGAATTGTGAAAGTCTTTCTGTGGAATCACATGCTTTTCTTGATTGCAGTCAACTGTCTCTTAAATTGGAATAAAATGTAGGTCCTACAGATTAGCATCTCTCAGGCATCCTGTAATCTCACCTCTGCTAAACAAAACAGCCAAATGTTTATAATCAGCAATATCTAATTAGAAATAATCCAATGTTCCATTTTAAGACAAGAGTCTTTAAAATTATAAAGCATGACGCTGTTTGTCTATTTTGATTAAATTCATCATCATTTTTCTATCTTTTATGAAACTGATTTATTATTTCCTTACTTATAACACCTGAGTTGGTGACTTAAATCTTAGAAATACTCCTTGTTTGGGGTGTTCCACAAGGGTCTGCCGTCGTACTGAAAACACACTCCTGCTCATTAATGTCATGTCTTACTGCACATGGTTTGTGAAATACAGCGAACGAGTCAGAAACAATGGAATAATCTGTCTATTTTATAATCCAGTCATGCCTCTCCATCATGTGGACGTCTGCTACCCAGAGTCAGCTCTGACGCTCTTAGAGGTGATTTAGTTTTCTGGGAACAAGATGCTGACTTGAAGCATCACTGACTGCCTCATCATAACTGAGCACACCCTCAAAAACAAATGTATGTAACGTATTTCTCTGGATTATGGTCTATGTGGATTATAGTTGGTCATATTGGTGTGTCTGTGTATTTATGCATTATTGATGTGAAATACCACTCAGTTCCAGTCAGATACCAACTAAAACATATGCATTCTATGCTAAGGTATAGGGTTTACCTTTGTATACTGTGTACCTTAGCATAGGGTCTGCATCAGTTTATTTGCACGCAGTAAAAAAGGAGTACGCTGGTATAACATTGCTCTAATGTGTGAATTAAAAAGCATGCTGATGTTTCACAAGCGCAGACAGAAACCCCAATCCTAACCGCTAAGCAGGAATCACGGCATTATTTTCAACCGGGAACAGAAGCTTCCTGCTATTTACAGAGATTTCTGATTTGTCGTTGTTGTGACTTGTGATATTTTGCTGTTGAGGCACAGATGATAAATCTCCACTGTTTCGACAGCCTCTGGCTCAAAGGTGACCAACAATGACCCCATTTTATGATTCATTACAAGCTACTAACAGTTTGTGATTTTTTCCACTGTGATAAAACAAACATTCATCCTGTATTATTGAGGTTAGATATTGATAGTTAAAGAAACAGCTGTGATTGTAGGAATAGATCTTTTTGTATTGACCTGCTCATTACTACTCCATGAGAGTATTCACACTGTGTGTTTCTATCAAACAGGCAGGAGTTTGTATTTGATTGCATTGACTGGGTTTTCACTTTTGTAGTGTGTTTAATGTATGTCGGATGTATTCTTTGTTGATTTAATTTTTGCATGTATCATATATTCTCTTATATTCTTTTAATTTACATTTATGTTTTTTTTTTTTTTATATCGTCCTATCTCTACGTGTGTTTTTACATTTCGTTTTTAAGTAAAAACCCATTGAGTTAATATAAATGACCATTTATAGAATAAATCTGCTACGACAGTCAATCATTCATTCATATGAACAGATGAGGTTCTCAGGATGGGATGGCTCCACCGTACTGTACATTCCGTGTTTCACATTGGTGTATTAAACAGCGGGGTTGGAGTTTCATGTTTGAAGACATAGCAAAACCTTCAGTGTGTTCTGGGAAAAGGTGTGAGGAGCTCAGTGGGGTACTGGAACAGGGTGGTGAGAGGTGAGGGTTTAAAAAAGTTCAGTGTCACAACTTTACCCGCTGGTGAGAAACCAGTCTTTGAATGTCCCGTTTCATATTTACTTAAATATCACACCCCAGGTTGGGACATGTCATCCATTCCATGCTGTGTTTTTTTTCCCTTTTGCACCATCAAACAGGTTTATTCTCCAACACCATAGAGGAAACCAAGGATTGTCTCTGGATGGTTTTTTTTCCTAGATCAGCTTTATTTATTGTCATATCATCGTCAAACTTGTCTAAAAATAACATCATATGAGCTACTTTGAATTTTTAATTTTCAAAAAGAGAAAAAGCTAGGATAACATTTGGTCCACCTCCTGTCCTTCCCCTGTATGTTCTCCTTGCACCTTTATTCTAACGTTTATTTTGTATGGATTACCTTCTAGTTCATGGACAGAGGTGTTACCTCTGAAGAGTGTGTGTATCTGTGGCATTAGTTCATGACCGTTACACACTTGTAATCTGACCTGTGGACGGTCAGAATCAAGACCAGCCTCTTTTTGTGCTGGCATGGCTGCCGTCTGACACCATGACGCGGTTTCTCTCACTGTGTCGCCATCTTTACCAGTGCAAGTGTGTCCTGCAGCACCTTCCAGTAAGACACACCAAATCAAACAGCTGGTTCCATCTCACACACACACCGAGGGCAGAGGGGCCGCCGTGTCCCCGAGAGGAGCTGATATTACACTGACTGAAAGCTTTGAAAAAAACTAAATATTCAAGAGCGACATTACAGTTCTTTACGAAAAAAAGATCCTTTATTCTTTATTTGTGGACAAAAGAATCTTAAATAAACCTATTTTACAGAAGTGGTGTAAAAATATCTATATTTGTCCTGTGCTGGTGTCACAGGTTTCAGACGTGCGAGCTTTTTTAGTTCACTTAAAAAGTTTGCAATTAAAGATATTTTGCCCAACAGGATGGATTACTGTTGAACTTCAATGCACTGGACCAAACATGTGTAATGCCAAACAGGAAGTTCTACTATTAATACTTGATTACTTCTCTGAATCAACAACACCACGCATGAAGAAACAAAGATAAGAGCCGAAAGTCTCATATAACTGCATATCAGGCCCAAAACATGCTCATCTGAAATTTTGTTGAATTGCTACAATATTGTGTTATTTGTGACTATTTAAAATGCTCTAAAAAGAAAATAGAGGATGCGTTGGAATGTGTATCACACTACGCCACAAAGTATTGATTAAGTATTTGTAAAAGATGGATCCTGTCTTCTTATGATCCTGTCTTTAATTTAACAGTGTATTAAATTAAATTAAAAACTAAATTAAATTAAATTAAATTAAATTAAAATTCTGTTTTCAGGTTTGTCCTTTTGTCATCTGACGTCTTTGTGTTTTTTTTTTTTTAATAATTGTTGACAGTACACTCTCTCTGTGTCGGTCATGAGCTGAAGTGCGTCTGCTGTGATGGGGTGTGTGTGTTTGCACATAAGCATGATTGGATCCTGAAAGTCACATGATCAGAATGTCGCATACAGACCCATGTTTACTTTTTTACTAGGAATATTTGGCACTTTCTGGCTCACTGACTGTGCCTTCTATGTTTGTGGCATGTGACTGTGTGTGCGTGTGTGTGTGTGTGTGTACTGACACACCTACCCGGCACACTTTTTTTTTTTTTTTTAACTTAATGCCACTTGTCCTTCTGGACTCATTAAGCATCACATGACACAGCAGTTTCTTCCAGAAAGCGCTGTGTCATGTTGTGACTGGAGGTGTGACCTGAAGAACCGCACTCAGAATTACAGGGCAGAGGATGGATTCAGGCAAAACAGAGGGTTTAATCTAAAATGAGTCAAGTTTAGTTTGTTCCATAGTTCAAATATCAAATTATCCAATACACAGTATTTTCCGCGCTACAAGGCGCACCTAAAAGCTCCGTCTGTTACTGTTTCCTCATTGGTTAGATTTCTCACGTCTTAGCCTGATGTGGGTACTGTTTGTTATCTTATGTGCAGTGTGTCCTCTGTAGTTACAGTTAATGAAGACAAATTTAGCTATGGGGACCAATAAATCAAATCAATCAATAAATTGAAGTTTTTGCTTAATCCTGCAATCAAACAGACCTGAAAACACAACAGCATCAGTGGAGACACTTAAATCTAGTCTCATCATAATGAGGGCATTTGATTAGAAGCTTTCCTACACAGTTGTCTACCTGCTAATTAGTCTGTTCTTACTGTACATT
This sequence comes from Antennarius maculatus, assembly GCA_013358685.1. Taxonomy (NCBI): domain Eukaryota; kingdom Metazoa; phylum Chordata; class Actinopteri; order Lophiiformes; family Antennariidae; genus Antennarius; species Antennarius maculatus. The sequence goes on from CM023627.1 coordinate 11,509,870, forward strand.
TCACTCTTAGTCAAATCAGCAACTCAGGCTAATCCAAACCCTCTCATAGAGTCGTTCAGTAAATACTATAAGACCCACTGTGAACTAGTTTCACTCAGAATCTCTTCAGATTGGGGCTATGGAGGCTTTTTCCCACACAGACAGATATTAATGTTGACTATATTCCTGGAATTCACAGTGCAGATCAACACAGTTAATCCCCACAAAAAGATAAAGGGGAGAACATAGAGGGTGTAAAGAGAAGAAAGGGAGGTGGGGTGGGGGGTAATGGCCCAGTTGCAGAAGCGAAGCGGGGTGGGGGTGAGGGTCTACCAGAAGAAAGTAACATAGCAGCTGGGAATCACTCAGGGTTCAAACAGAAAGAAAAGTTCAACATTCAACCTGGGTTGCAAAAGATAATAATATATATTATATATAATATATTATTGAATAGAATAATTATACAAGTATATGTACTAATATGTGTTGTGATGTTGTTCATCTGTTCATCCTTTGAGGCTTTGAAGCTTTGTCCCATAGCTGCAGGTGCACTGAGCCACCAGTAGGTCAAAGTCAACCCCAAAAGCACGACCACGAAGCAGATAGTTCAGAATCTAAAAGAGATTCACTCTACAGGCAAAGTTCCAAACCAGAGGATCACTCGATGTAGTAGTGATCGTTCTATTTAGCAAACACATTACATAAGGGTGAGGGTGAGGGTTAGGCAAAGTTCAGGAAAAGTCCAGGAACCAGGCAGGCGCTCAGGAACAGTGGAATGCTGGGTAAACACACTAACACACTGGCTGGTGGAGGAGCACACAGGTGTGGGGGTGTGATGTGTGGAGGAGCTGCAGGTGGGGAGGCAGTTGAGGAGGTGTCCAGGTGAACCGGGTGAAGAGAAACAGGAAGTGATGAAAGCAGAAAACACAAATAGGACTGCATGCTATCATCCACAGGTCAAAGGTCAGCGCTGTTGTGTAACCAGGTTTATAATATGACATGTATTCTGATTTGTCAATGATGCACACACCCTCCTTGGTCTTCTTTGTACACACACACGCACATAAACACACAAACACACGCTTAGACAAACAAACACTAACCTTTGTCGTTACACACACGTTGCCAGAGATTTTGTCTTTGTCTAAACCGTGAAGTATTGCGGTAACACACCCCATAGTTTCATTCCATTAAACCTGTTCTTAATAAACATGTTTTATGGCACAGATTCAACTGCTGTCATCACAATCATTTTTATTATGATTCTTATTATTTTTATCATGGTTGTTATTGTAATATTACTTTAAAAAATTAAAAACAATAACCCTGTAGTCCTGTGGTGATTCCTGCTGCTGTCATTGTGGTTAGACGTGTGTGTGTGTGTGTGTGGACCTGACCATAACTCCATTTCTCTCACGTTCTTTCTCTCTCTCTCCCGTTCAATCTTCCCAACTTTCATTCTATCCAATCTGTTTCCATGTCTCTTACTGGACCTTCATTTCCATAAACCCCTGGGCTACAATAGCCTAGAATCATTTTTGGTGCAGATCCAGGTAAAAGGGAAAAATCCAGCATTTTTTTTTTCATTTCCTTTCACAATCTTAGATGTTTCCTTCTTATTTTTCCAATTTCCTCAAAACTTCGTCGAGCTACTAAATGTAAAAAACAAAACTGTGGTATGATCAAACCAACCAACAGACTGACAAAATGTCCAGCGAACTAACCCAATCATCCATCAACCAAATTTTTGTACTGGACGTGTGATTTTTTGAATGCTTGAGTTGCTTTCTATATAATGACTCCTGTCTGCCAAATATTTGTCCAGTGTGATGCCTCTGAGAAAAATATACGTAAGGTTACCTAACTTGATTTCCTTGCTTTTTGTTGGATCATCGGAAAACATTACAAGCAGGTGTTAAATGTCAGGAGTAGATACTAGATTGTCGAGAGCATGTAATTTATTTTGACAGGCCTTATGTTATATAATTTAAACAGAAAAATGTCTGTTTGTTGCACCAGACTGGTGCGTGATAAAAAGGCTTCTTTTTGTTGTGTTTAAAAGAAGCAACTCATAAAACATTAACAAGGGGACTTGTGTAATATCGTGCCATCACAGAGCTTTCACTATCAGTCGGCTTGCTTAAAAGCGGAAAATACAAAATAAAGGTCAAGAAAAACATTTTCATTTCACATTTTTATTGTTCATCATAAAGGAACAGCATCACTGATACAAAAAAAACCAAAACATCCCATTTTGTTGGGTTTAATTACAAATCTGAATGTTCAGCCTGACCCACACACAGCAGAGAGGCTGAACAGCAGAGACGTTGAGTGCTTCTCCATGGCTGAAGGACATACAAAAATAAGATAGGTGCTTATTCAATTGTTTGTTTTTTGTTTGGCACAGATTTGATGAGAACTTTTCTTTTAGTTTGACAAATCAACAAAGAAGTCAGCACAATATTCAACAGCATTCAACAGTTTGGCTCAATCATGCTAAAGTGAGGAGAGCTGAATTTCTCCAAAAAGTAAGATGGAAAAAAGTCATTGAGACCAAATACCTGAGATAGTAGAGGTGTTGTTGGGCGCATTCTGTTGAAAACCTGCTGCCTACTGCTTTTAGTAATAAAAAGAACAAAATGGAAAAACAAAGCCCAATGCCAGGAAGCAATGAAACTCTACATGTGTTCTGTCATAGAGCATTTGAAATTAAGTACGAGAGGGAACTGGATCTCCATACAGAAATCAATCCAGCGTTCCTAACGGATACTGAAGGGACCACAGGGACCCTTTGGTTATGCAGCTTGCTGACATTTTATCAGACCGTGGAAAACTTCATGTCAAGTAAAGTCATAAGAATAAAAAGACGAAAACTTGTATAAGAGCAGAGGCACCAATTAAAAGCATCACATGAATGATAAGTGTAACATAATAGAAGCTACAAAAGCTTCAGAACTGACAGGCATTTTGTACATATTAGGAATAGCATTGGAGAACACCTATATTAGTCACATCCCAAGCAATAAATAGCAAGAAGCAGCCACAGACTCCTTGTTCTGTCCTTTAACACGTCCTGTTTCGTGGAAGTAAAATCCATCAGATATTTTGCTCTTGGGGTCACTATTAGTAACCCATTCAACATCTACGCTGCTTCGTTGTGTCGTCATTTTCGACCCAGTAGCAACAGAAACTCATCACTTTTGTTTCTGTGATTTATAGTAAAAACCTGCGAGTGAAACAGGCCATCCATCCGCATACCAGCATTAAAACATGAAAATTGACATCGAATACACACATCAAATTCTCTACAAATATACAATCTTCAAATAAAGAAAAAAAAACAAAAAAAACATCTGTCATAAATCAATAAAAGTCTAATACCTATTATTTATATAGTATGTGTGTGTGTGTGTGTGTGCGCGTTCGCGCATATATGTATGTATGTATATATATATATATGTGTGTGTATGAAACAAACTTATGATTGCAGAAGACTTGAGACAGAACCCCCAACAATCCACAGACAGGCATGTCAGTGTACCATAACATAAAGATTATTTACATAGAATATACATTGTTGTCCAAAAAGACCATGTTTGTAATCTAAAAACATGCACATAATACACTATTTCATTTGAAATATATCTATTTGTTTCACTACAGAGATCCACAAAGGATCTATTTATGTGTCGACTTTGGCTGGATGTGTTGGTGACACGCATCCGAGAAAAGGTGGGATGAGGTGATGATGTTGTCGTCAATAATTCCACCAAAGGCACTGCTAATAGAAGCTGATTATGAAAAGCACACTTTAAAAAAAATAATCCTACATTTTTATCTTCTGAAATCTGAGTGTCGATTGAGTACACAATGAGATTATCTGATCATCAAACCACTGATCAATGACTAAATCTTGTCAATGAAAACAGATGAAGCTAATCCATGTTTGGGTACACTTTCTGCAGCAAGAGGAAGAGTTTGGTATGAAAATGCATCATAAGCACAGATTGCTCAGTTTACAGCTTTGTTCTTTAAACAGGGGGCATATCTTTTCTTAACTTGCAGCCAGCTCCTGCAGATGATCAGTTCAGCCTTCCCAGCACCACCGAAGCTCACTAGAACCCCTGGATCTCACTAGTTGAACCTGTATGGAAACACTGACATTGCATGCTGGGAATAGGAAACTAACGTGTTGGCCAACTCCTGTCCTGCACTTTCTTGTCTTCACATGAGCTAATCTGGCCGTAACGGACTGCATGTGGTGCACAAACGCGTGAGATGATGGGAGAATAATCTTCTCCTCTAACTAAAGACAACAAAGCAAACCAACACGTTTCCTCAAAATTCCAACCGCTGCTGGAAGCCAAACGGCAAATTCGTATTTGACTTTGAAGACACTTTGTGAGGCACGAGCTGAAAATTCTACAACATCTTGTAGTTAAAGAGATTCCAACAGACCAATTTCACATTTGACTGTTGTTTGATTTAAATATTTTGCTAACAATATGCACATTTCAGAGGTTTCTAACATATTTTACTGATTATATATAAAACATACTAACCACTGGTTTTTTTTTTTTTTTTTTTAAATCTAGCAGTTCAACCCTGTAGTGCCTAATAAATTACCCCACAAGACGCCTCAGGTTTACTTACAGCACAGAGCCGTCGGAGGCCATGTGAGATATTATCAACAATATATATATATTTTTTTAGCAGATACAATTCTATATATTGATAAAGATTCTCCTGTGATAATAATACTGCTTAGTGTACAGAGCAGGATCACAGGCGAGGAAGCGCTTGTGTGAAACTGGAAGTCGAACATTCTGATTGTTAACGTGCAGCAGCAAAGAAAAGCTTTCAGTTCGACACGACCGAAGTGACCGATTATGTTGTTCTGAGATGAGACTTCTGCTCGATCCATTTCGGGAAATGCTTGCTTGAAAACTGGAGTCTGTCGGCACGCTTTGTGTACATGTGCTCGCTTGACAGACCAAGTGAAGAGGATTCCTTTTTAATGGCGGGATGACAAACGTCACCTTGAAATATCTCCTTCGAGTGCAGAGGACAGAGGGACTCGTATTGTCTTTCCAGCCCCGAATAACAGATGACAGATCTGCTTCGTCTGCACAGCATGTACTGTATTTGTTCTTTTGAGGATTGGAAATAACCATGATGGCGATGATGGCGATGATGGCGATGATTTCAGGGGGTCTTGGAGGCACGTTACGTTTTTCTCCTTTGAGGGTTGTTTGTTGTCACACCCAGAGGTCTCGTCCCCCCCTCTCCAGTGGAGGGTGAACTGAAGCCAGTGCAGCTCATTACAAGTCCATTGTGGTTTAAGACAAACTATAAAGGAACTGTTGAACCCTGATCCCAGATGTGAAGCCAACTGAACCACGGAGGAGAGTTGAAGGGGGGGTGGTGGGGGGTGGGGGGGTTAGTGACCACCGCTGGAACCTGAGGGGTTGTGGATCCAGTCGAGGACGATGAGCGTCAAGCTACCAATCATGAAGATGATTCCCACAATGAGGAAAACGGCCGCCTGAGGAGAGGGATTAAGAATTAATATTACTCCTAAAGGGATAGAATGTGAAATACGATAGTGAAAAAAAGAGTGTGTGTCCGTGAGTGTGTCCGTGTGTGTCTCCACACTCACCCCGATCTTCTGCGGGGAGCGCATCGGCAGCGATTTAACCAGACGGAGGTAGAAGGCAGCCGGGAGGATGAAGATGAGCATAGTGGCTGCAGAGGAGCCTGAATTGAAGAGCAGGATGAAGATTAATCCAGTGAATCGTTTAAAACATCAACACTTATTTAATCAAGGATGTCAGGAATTTTCACTGGCAACAAAGGTTAAATGAAGGTTAAATGTATATTCAATGTTATATTCAATTACAAACAGTACAAACACCACATCTGACTGACCTCACCGACCTATCTGAGCTTATTCTGAGTAATGATGTCATCAATATGTTGTAAAGCTGTTGGGTGGAGCTTAACAATTACATTCAGGTGTCTTCATTGCAGAATTGTTAAACTATATTAACTCTTTGTTGCCTTAAATTTGTCAAATAAACATGAATCATCTCGGAGCGCCCCGCCGGCATGTTAACCGGAACAAAAACCACTCTTTTGAACTTTTCTTTACTCTAGATTGCGCTCCATTTCCACTTGTAACACACAGAAAACAGGAAACGCCACTGCTGCATTATGTTTCTGTCTTTTGAAGACATGTCTACATGTTCTCCGTGTGTAGATCCAGTGGTCACAGACTGCTCACGCGACTGCACAGCTGACTGGAGGTCACACTGTAAGCTTCTGTACTGCCAACGACTTAACTACGTGAAATCACCCCTGACCTGACGGTGCTAATCAGGCCTTTACTGTCGACTGACATTAACTCATATTTATACAAGCAGAAGGTTCTCTGTTAGAGCCCTCTGTTAGACAACAAATTTAAAAAGACACTACAGTGTCAACTTTTGCAGCTGCTATTTTGTGACTGAGAGTTCAACGTCTGTTTTCCTTTCATATTTTCTGTTGCTTTGCTGCTTTCTTTTATAAATGTTATCGTCATTCAAATAGACACAAGCAAATTTCTGAAACAGGACTCACCGATGAAGCCAAAAATGTCTCTTATGGTGGGGACAAAAATGACCAGCATGTTGTTGAAGACCAGGATGGCGGCAGCGATCAGCATGTGGCGAGTCCAGCTGAAGTCTCTGCCGCTGAACAGCAGCGTGGTGATGGAGGAGCGGATCTGGGTAAAAAAAACACAAAAAAAACCCCACAAGTATGTTTAGATTTCAGTCTGGATTAAATGATTAGCTCATTAATATGATGAGAGGACGGGAACATATTAAACCAGGATTACAATCAGCCCATTCCAGCGTGTCTCTGCCGGCCGCAGCCTGATTCCTACACTTGGCCGCTGACTGAAGTGTGTCACAGCTTGCAGCGCTAATGTTTGTGTCACTGTGTGTGTGTGTGTGTGTGTGTGTGTGTGTGTGTGTGTGTGTGTGTGTGTGTGTGTGTGTGTGTGAGGGAAACACAGAACAGGAGATCCCAGCTAGACGCCCGGTGCTGCGAACCACAGCCGCCCGTTTCAAGCCGCATGTGGGGGAAAGGTCAGCTGGGGTGGGGGGGGGGGGGGAACAGGAAGCGTCAGCTCGCGGGCCATGTGGTGAAAGGTAACAAGG